>CAUYRT010067401.1:0-76085 GCA_963574885.1 Lepilemur ruficaudatus | reverse complement strand
CCATTCAGTCAGTATTTTTTTCCATGGAGGCACTCCTGTTGTTCCCAATTTTTTGCTATTAAAAATAGTGCTGTTCTATATCTCTGCATAAATATATCTTTATATTTGAGAAATTTTGCTGGTTTATTCATGAGATAAATTACCATCTGTGGGCCAAAGGGCACATGAATTCAAAATTTATTTATGTATATAGCCTAATTGTCTTCTAATAAGAGTATACAAATTTATGCTTCCACCAACGGCAAATGAGAGAGCTACTTTCCTCATACCCTCATTGTTATCAACATTAGTTATTTAGCATTTTAAAATTTTATTAAGTTGATAGAAGGGGAAAATTGCTTCTTGTTTCTTTTTATTTGCATTTTGACTAAAAATGAATATCTTTTCATCTGTTTATTGAGCATTAGAATTTTTCTCTTTCTAAATTGCCTTTCCTAATTTTTTGTACTTTTTAAAATTAAATCAAATTATTTATCTTGAGATGGTTGTAGATTCACATGCAATTATAACAAATAATGCCAAGAGAGCCCATATACCTTTTACCCTGTTTCTCCCAAGGGTAACATCTTGCTAAACGGCAGTACAACATCACAACCAAGATATCCACATTGATACAGTTAAGAATGTAGTTTTCCTAAGTTTTGCCCATGTCTCTATTGTAGTAATCATCTTTTTTAATGATTGATTTAAATATTTTCTTTGAAAATTATGAAAATCATCTTGTCATACATATTAAATATGTATTATCCCTTAGATTTTCATTTGCGTTTTTCCTATATTGATGACATTCTAGGCTAATTTTTTCAATCTTTGCTTTATAACTTTTGGGTTTTACATCCTACTTGGAAAAGTTTTCTCAACTTGATAAATAAATTTGCCTTCTAAAACTTTTATGGTTTCATTTTTCAGGTTAAAATATTGATTCATTTTAAATTTATTTTGATATGGAGAATTAGGTAAGGATCCACATTTATTTTCTTCAAATAGTTGGCCAGTTGTTTATATTCCACTTACTTGAAATATTACTTATGTCATAAACAAATTTCCATGTAACTTTGTGTTTATTTCCAGACTCTCTTTGATCCCTCTCATTCTCTGGTCCTGACTCTGCCAGTATCAAGCTATTTTAGTTATTGTACCACTGCAATCTGTTTTGCTATGTGACAGGCTAAGAGTTCCTCCTTGCTGTCTTCTCCTCTCCCCATGGATTCTTCTGGCAATCTTTAGTATCACTTTGTAAAATTTTGTCGCTGTTTTAATTTGGATAGAATAACTTTTAAATTCATAGATAAATTTGAGGAAATTCAATGTCTTTGCACTGTGTAATATTCTTCTCCAAGGGCATGGTAGATTTTGTCATTTACTTATTCTCTTTTGAGTTCATCAGCAGAGTTTAAGCTTTTCTTTATAGAGGCCCTACACATTTATTTATTTACATTTACTTTACAAGTCCGTGCACATATACATGGTACTTAGTGTTAACGTGGTCAATAATGGAAGAGCAGAGGAAAGAATATATTAAACACTCAGATGCCATCAAAATTCATGTTTTAATTTGCTTTATGGATGTTGGACTATTATTTCTATATCTAAATTACTAATTCCTAACACATACTATTTTGCCCAGGTTTTTGCTAGTAGTAGTTTGTACAATAGCCAGAAGGCAAGTAAAGAAACAGATTTTTCATGTTTTCAGAGGTAGGTGTACCTGAAATAAGCATCCTGTGTACATAAAAAGAGTAAGTTGTAAAAATAAAATATGTTGGGTTGGATAATCATCTATAATGTTAACAGTCCAATTGCTTGTCATGTAGAGGAAGGTTGTGCTTTAATTAAGCAATAAGACATGACAGGGTGTGAATTATAGAGTAATAATTCCTGTCTAGTATATTGTTAGACAGGAGGCCGAGGGCCAGGTGTCACCGCATACACCACGCATAAATTACTGCGCTGTAACTTAAATCTAGAACATTACAGAATAATTCTAAAATATTTTTCAAATAATTTTGCTAAATGAGAAATAGAAGTTAAATGTATTTCTTAAATTCTGTGTCAGTATCATCAATTATAGTGCTGTAAGATTAAGACGCTAAAGGAAAGCTTTTACCTATGAAGAAACAGCACAAAGATATAATAAAGTTGGCTTTGTAATTGATTATTCTCTAAACAATATTGTTATGGAAAAAATTTCTAGGAAGAAGATATATTAATTTGACTTTTTGCCCATGACTAGATTAAAATGATGGAAGCTGTTTTGAGAAATTTTAAGAAGGGTCCTTTTTGGCTTTTCATCTTCACAAAGCAACACTAACAAATAAGTCTAACATAAATCTTTCTGAGGAAAAAAAATTCATCTCCCCGAAAGAAGTTGGCAAGGGGTGGAGTAATTTGACAGAATTTAGGGTC
Organism: Lepilemur ruficaudatus; assembly: GCA_963574885.1. NCBI lineage: Eukaryota > Metazoa > Chordata > Mammalia > Primates > Lepilemuridae > Lepilemur > Lepilemur ruficaudatus. The sequence continues at coordinate 73,679 of CAUYRT010067401.1, read as the reverse complement.
CTTTTAAAATCAGTGTGATTTGTAATCCTAACACTTTCCCCTGTAACATACCATTTTTGAAGGTCCTCTTTTGTAAAGACATTTAAACAGATCTCTTATCACAAGAAAACACAATGTTTGAAATACTGCTTTTTAAAAAGAGAAGACTCATTTCTGCCCATTCAAAAGGAAAATGTTTGAGGGCAAGTTTGTAACTGTACTAAAGAGAAAGTCTCTACTTGCTTTTCATCTGCAGAGCACTCTGGCTAGCAGTGTTTCAAAAGGCGATTTCTTTTTAAAGTTATTATATTTTTATGCTTTTATTGCCAATATTGTATACTTTTAGGATGATTGATGTGTGTTAACAAGTTCAGTTTCTTTTGTGAATATGACAAGACGAAAGTTATATTACAACCTCAGCCCATTCATTAGTTGTCTAAGATTCTCCTTTAAATTAATGAATGTTATCGCCAAATGTGACCTCTTCCTTTACATGTGATGACTAGAGTTAGCTTAATATACAGATCAAATAGTCTTTGACAAGGTGTATTTAAAAGGGCTTCAGAAACAGCCACCTGCCCAAAACATGTCTTTTAATATCTTATTACAGGACCATTAATTATTTCTCTGGATTAATATTTGTATCTTCAGTAGTCCCTTATTAAAATAAAATTCCTTCCTATGACTTAGAACCCAGTGATGACTTATTAATATCTTATCTATTTGCTTTAATCCATACAGAAAGCAAAGAGGAAATAGGATATAGGAAAGGCATGTTTTATTGGACATGGAAAGAAACAATTTCTAGCCAGGAAACTTGCATTAGGTGTTACTGTAAGTGACAGATATTTAGCTACTGGAAGGTGGCTTGAAAGCACACTTTGCTCATGGTCCAGGGGTAGCAAAACCTCAAGAGGAGAGAGCAGAATTATGAGTTCTTCAGGCAAGGATGGACCGTGTCTTATTTGGTGCCTACTACGTGTCCTAAATGATGAAAAAGTTAGCGAAAGCCAAAGAAAATTTTATCTTCTTAACACTTTTACCAACTTCATCACTTGTGGTAAGTCCATAGGTCTATCACAATAATAAAATGAAACCATTTTTGGCACATCCTTCTGGTTTCTGTATAGCAAAACTAGGCAGGATTAACTTTTCTACTCAGTGGCTCCAATTGCTCCACTTCTTAGAGCTATGTCTCAATAGGATTTTATTCCAAAATTTTTGTTGTGTTGGGTCAACCTTAAGCAAACCTTCATTCTCATTCACTTTAGGTCAGTAATTAACCCAAAATGTTTACTTTTATAACATCCAGCAGATTTCTAGGCCAGCGGTTCCCGGCAAATATCACTTATTTGGGTGGATAGCCAAGTAAATGGAAGGGGCCACAACTTTTTCTTAGTCCTTCTCCAAGATGTGTTGGGTCAGCTTTGGGCCACCTATGGGTTGTGGGTTTTTAAAAAAGGTAGCAGTCACCTATAGAATGCTCTTTAGAGGACCATGATGTAAAATAATGTTGTTAGCTTCCAACAAGCATCAATACGTGATAAGGATATTTTTAGAAAAGGGCAGTCATTACTTTGTTTTAATTTTCATACTAGCATGCCCTTGACTTAGGCCATATGTACTTCTTTTTAATTTTTTTTGTTTTTAATTATTATGGTTACATAATAGTTGTACCGATTTTGTATCTACTTCTACAGAGGTATAACTAAAAATATTTCAGCATACTATGTGAAAATATTCATTTCACCAGTTGGCCACTTGTTTGAACTGCCAACAAGTCCAAGTTTCAGCTAGTCATACCACACAGTAGGATGATCGAAACTGCATTTTACAGGTATATGTCTATTAGGATAAATTATTAGCACTTATTTGTGAAAATCTTGGTGCTAGAGATGCAGCATCATCATCCCATTGATGTTAACAATAATGTTGCAGGATTAGGGCTAATTTAGAGACAGAGAAACTAAGGTGCACAGAGATCTTACGTAAGTAAGTCATGAGTCGTCTTTTAACACAAGAATGTAATTTGAAAGCCAAAGTTATTTCCAATGAATCATATTGTTTCCCGCTAAAGTTAAAGTCAGAATAGTTTTCCAAGTTGAATTCAGCCATTACTAAGTCCTTACAAAGAAATAAAAAATTCTGCCATTTTCCCACTCTGAAATCAAGACTATTAAATTTCTTCCATTACTCATTCTAGAAACATCCTCCTCCCAGTGTGGTTATGCATCTTTCTGCTGCAGAACCAATAACATCTTTTCAAAAGGGCAATAGCAGGGCATGGTGGTGAGCACTTACAGCCTCAGCTACTTGGGAGGCTGAGGCAGGAGGATTGCTTCAGCCCAGGAGTTCAAGGTTGCAGTGAGCTATGATGATGCCACTGCACTCCAGCCTTGGCAACAGAGTGAGATCCTGTTTTAAAAAATAAAACAATATATAATAAATAATAACAACAATAAAAACAATAATAAATATATATATTTAAAAAGTTCAAGAGCAGAAGGGAAACCCTGGAATAACAGGTGTGAGCACTGGCCTCATCATATCAAGAACCAAAAGTCATTTCTACAGGAAGGATCCCATAGCTAGAGAAGGGAGAGAGCAGGCGCTTTCTCTTCCCTTCACCTAAGTCCAGTTTTATTCCAGGTAGATTAATTGGTGTCGCACATTGTGTGTGGTAGTGACAGTTTTGATTGAGTACTTCTGTTGGGATCTTTTGGGCCGAGGGAGGCAGCTTGGGGTGGGGGCAGAGAAGACTGACCTGTAAATTAAGAAGGGAGAGAAAAGAAGACAGAGAGCCAGTGTCCAACCTCTTCTGCAGGCACCTAAGCCCCCCCCTTTAGTAGGTGTACCCACGTGTCTTTCATAATCCATCGTCTTGACTCATATCTCTTGTTTCCTAGCATCACTTTCTAGCTTATTAGTTCAATTCCCTTCACCAGATTTGCTGTTTTTAAACTCGTTGGCTTAAAATCAGCAGCCTGGACTCACATTTCTGATTTCCATCCTATATAGGCAGTTGATAGGCTCAATCTCACGCTGTAGCCCAACTACGATTCTCACCACCAGAGAAGCTCTGCAGAAGGGACATGAGTCCTCGTTTCTGACAAGGTCATCCATAATATAGTAGAAGTGTTGAAATTCTTTGTTACCGCATTTGGATTTAAAATGGAATATGGATATCAATCAAGACCAAAATAGAGAAATTCTACTTATTGTCTCCCACTGTGGTGGTATCATTTTATTTTTTAGAGTAAGAATCATTCACAACATACCCTCAGTTTTATTTCCTCAAACCCCTGCTGTGTAGACAGCACAGAACAGGAAACAAAATTATGAACAAGTAAAGTCAACTGTTGCTAGGAATTTCTATGTTTGCTTCCAAAAGAGAAAAAAAAATCAGATCTTTTAAAATCATGGCATATAATGTGACCAAGGGAAAAAAAAGGGAAGTACTGAAAAAAAGTAAGAACCTAAAAATAGTTCAGTGGCAATTTAATAACTGACAAGACTTATTCCATCTGCTGGGAAGAGTTTAAAACCTCTACCTGCTGCCACTCACACCACAGAGAGTTAGTGCTCACAGCTGAAACCTAACATTGGATGCGGAAGCGTGTGATGATGATTCATGTGCGAATGCATTTCTTTGCTTAATAAGCGGCGTACTATTTGCTTAAAGGAAAGAAGAATCCTCAAGTTTTGAAGTATAAAAAATCTAGACTCCAAAGATGAGGAAGAACTAAAATACACGTGTACAAATAGCATCAGGACACCTGAAGGTAATCAGATCTGCACCTGGTATTCAACGCACTATAGGTCAGGTGTTCTTCACACAGAAACACTTTAAAAGTGAGGAGGTTGGTTGGAATCCTATATAATCAGCCACTGTCAAAGCATAAAAGAGAAAAATATCTCCCCCATGAAAGCAAGAGCAGAGGCAACCTATGCCATTGAAGCCTTATCTCTCGGATTCCCCTCCCGGCTCTCCATAATTCAAAACAGGCAGGCAGCAGGCTGTACAGATGGAGACGCAACAGCCAGAGTCCACATGGAGCATTATAGATCTGGCTAGTTGTCTAGTTAACAGTCAGCTATTTTTGGATAATACCCACAGTTGTTTTGCAAAAGTGAAAAAAAAGGTGGATTTATCTTGAGTTCAATATATAAAAATATTTGTACAGGTTGGTGCTTGGGCTTGAGACATTTTCCTCAAATTTAGACTCTTGGCTGATGACTCAAACTGACTTCCTTTGTAATCGACAACAAACAGACCCCGTGGAAATGACACTGTGGGTCACATTAGTAGCATATTACAGCTTTAGGTCCCCAAAGAAATGTTTTAGGTACTGATTATTATTTGCGTGCAGTTTTGTTTGTTTTTCACTTTGAACAAGCAGATGGCAGAGTGGCTTAGAGAATCCCTTGCATGTCGTGCCAACACACGGTACTAGGTACAAAGGAAGCACTATGAAAGTATTTGTGCATCAAAATGAGGGGCTGGGATTCCTCGGCCAGCAGGAACACTGGAGAGAGCTCTCCAGTTAATAGAATTTTCGTGTGTAATGAGGTTTGATTCATTTAGGTAGCGAAACTGTATAAGATGGACAAGTATGTTTTTTGCAAAACATCTTTTATAAGTATAATTATCGTGGCAGATATTTAAGCTGCTACTTTCTAAGCTACAAAGCAGTTTAATAATCACAAGTCTTCAATCTAGTAACTAGATCAACCATCACATTAGCATATTTGGCAAAAGCAAAGTCAAAGTTATCTATGATGGTTTTAACAAAATAGAAGAAACAACAACAAAGAAGCAATTTATCATCTTTATTTAATGCCCTTTACTTGCCAGCACTGTGTTCTAGATCCCAGTGACATATGTATATATATATATACACACACATATAAAATGCATGCACACACAACACACGTCACGCAATCCTTGCTCTCAAGTTGCTTATAATACAATAAGGAGAAAAGAATAAATGCAAAATAACCTGTTTCTGTAAGGAAAGTACAAATACCATGGTCTAGATGTTTCAATAGAGGAAACAAACATATTGGGTGGAAAATTGAGATGTTTCACAGATAAGAAAAATTGTGAAATGTGTCTTCAAAAGATGGGTAACATTTCAAATGGTAAAGAAGGGAAGGGCATTTTAACAGGAAGAGCCATTATCAAACATGTTTAAGAAATGGTTACTAAGCCAGTCTGGGTGGGACAGGAGGGCTGTGATTAGGAGGTGACTGGCAGGCAAACATGACTACAGTGATGATTCTCATTTCAGAATTGGAGAATTCTAGAGTTTCTAAATGTCCCAGAGCAATCCATGTCTGACATATCTATTCCATTATTGTCAAGACTCTTAATAAGCTGCAACCCTCAGAAAACTAAAATGTTATTAAAAGGACCAAAGGATTCCTCTAGCCTTGATTATTGTTACCTTTCCAAAGGCATTATCAAGGTCATATATTTTGTTAGATTTTAGGAAGTCAATTCTCAAGTGCAAACCTGAGTGTCTCTGGGCTGCCAGGGATATCTTCCTTGTTTCTCTTGCCTCCGGTTTCAGGTTCAGCTGAGTGCCAGTTGCTTGGACAATTCTATTGCTTACGGCCAGTAAATTAGAGTTGTGGAGTTGTCAGGTCCAGCCTCTTGGCAGACTCTTGTCCTGGTTCTTTGGCTCCTTGCTTAGAAGAAACACAAGCAGGCCAGTGTGATGGAGACCCATTCCTCTCTCTGGAACATATTTTCACCTTGAGTAGCTCCCTTCTTTTCTGCAATAAAAGCTGTTTGCGTGGAATTGCTTCCAGTCTGCAATCACTCAGTTGCACTGGCCCTGCTTGTGATTCTTCCAAGTAAGGAACCAAAGAACCAAGACAACAGTCCGCCAAGAGGCCAGACCTGGCTACCTGACAAGAGTCCTTGGCCTTTCCATGTATCTCAGATACCAGGTTTTGTTTATTGCCTTTTATTCTTATGCTAATTAAATGGGAGAGGGAAAAATGCCTTCTGATCTTCTACCCAGTTGTTCACCTTTCATTTATTTGCAAAGTATCCAGTTCATTAACATCCTTTTTTGTCATAACCATTTTAAACTTTCCAAGTTCTGGTTTTGTAAAGATTCTTTCCTTTTCTGTAGTCTTATATTTTTTAACTCAATTAAATAAAAGAGAAATTATTTTTCTGGTATAACATGATTCTAGGAAAAGAGCTCAGACTGTTCTAGTCATTAATCAGTCAATTCTTTGGTAAACTAAGAAGTTTGTCAAACTTCTTAGAAAAATAAGAGTCAACCAATTAAAAAATTTGAGTGCATATACTGTGCTAGAAGGCTTGAATTTAAACACAGAGTTGAAGTGGCCATTCAGAAACCAGACCAATTATTTACGTTAATTATGTTAAGTCATTATATTTGGCCCAAATCAAGTAACTTTTAACTCAAACATGTATTCCAAATGAGATACCACAACATTTGTGGCTAAGTGACCTTAATGCCTAAAATTCTGTCACTTTATCCTTAGTCATGTTGCTCTCCTGCCCTTCCCGTTCCCTGTAGGTTGTCCTGAGGATAGACGGATATACTCTTAGGTACATGTAGATACGAACATATTATGTGGCTGGATACTTTCCAGACAGCCCTTATATGTAAGAGTAAATGTCGCTTGAAGTTTGTTGGATCTTGATGAGTTCAATACCGGAACTATTCGCAAGACTGCCTGGATTTCTCTTTGTTATGGTGGGGAGTATGGTCCCTGATAGCTGTCCTTTATTTTTAACAAGCAAAAAGCAGACTAATTATGTGATCTCTGGTGTCCCGTCGCTTCGTCAGCTGCAGCTGAGAGACCTTTCTTGGGAAATATGTGATGACGCACCAAATATCTAAATAATCCTCAGTGAGCGTCTGTGCCAGAGGAGTTGGCCACTGACCAAGAAGTGAGGCTTTCCTCATGTCACAGATCAAGAAAAACAAGTAAATGGACACAAAGATATCCAAAAGAAGGAGTGACTAGGGACAAAAGGCGCTAACATCTTTTCCCACATGCTTTCTCTAACTGAGAAATACCCAATTCTCTTCTGCCTAGTTCTCCTAGTAAAATAAAGGAAGCATTATCTCCCTTCTTGCACAGTAGCGTAAATAGGGAAAAAAGCAACTTGAAGAGGGAGGAAAGGGCGGCTGTGCTTTCGTTTTGGTTGGATTCACAATTGATCAATTTCAGTATTATTTCATTAGTAAATAAATAAATGTCTTCTCTGATTTTTTTCTCTTCAAAACAATGGTGCTTATCACTCTATTTAAAAAGATAATAATAAAAAAACAGAAGCCGGGGGAACAGGTGCCCGTTGGAAGAGTAACTTGTGTGCCGTGTGCTTCAAGGTGGCCTGTGCAGGCAACAGGAGTAATGGGAATGATTAAACCCTGTCGGATGGGGTTAGGTTTTTAGAGCTTTCTTGCCTCATGACAGGCCGTGACAGCCAAGTGGCATTGAAGCAGAACAAACTATAATGGCAGTTTGCTACGAGCAGTGCAACTGTCAAAACTGCTGTACAAAAGCAAATGTTAGGGATAACAACCAGCAAAGTTTGCAACCTGCCTGCTCAGATGCTGATGGACAAAATGTCTTCGCGAGTAAACGCCAGGTTATTCTCCTGTCTGGGCATTCCACTGTCTTGCTGAGGACTGCTGTGCTCTGGGAATCATCAACATTCCATATTATATTAGTAACAAAGCATACTTCCTTTGGAAGAGTACTAACCAGTCCTCATATAACTTTCACATGGAGTGCTAATAAGCATATCTGAACATGTGATCCATGTGTAATTTGTCATGTTCAGTTGTTTGGGGCAATCACTGCAATCCACAAAGAGAAACCCCGTCTGTGTGTGAAATCTAGTTCCAATTATGTTGCTGTAAGAATAGGTTGCAGCACAGATGTAAACCTGCTATCACAAATAGGGTGAAATACTTCACACCCAAAGCTAAACCAGTGAACTTAGCATTGTCACCAGTTTCTTGAAAAGTTGAAAAAAAAATTACTTTACACCCATGTGGTTTCACAGGTTTTTATTAGAAGCCACAATAGACACTTTTCAGCAGCAGTAAATGAGAAACCTTTCAACATTGTAATAACATGGGGAGAGTTTCTCAGCCCCTGTCATCCTGCGGGAATTTTCCCATTGAGTTTCCATGGGTTGCAAGGAACGAAGAGATTGCCTTTGGTCTCAGGCACACGCGGACTCAATTTCAGCATTGCACCCTGTCGTATTTTTCATGTTTGGGGGAGTCCAAAAGGGAAGGTGTAATTCCAGTCTGCAGTCTTCAGGGTGCTAGGTGTCTTCCCTCTGCTGAGGTCAGATTGTCCGAGTGTAATAGAAACTAGGAATTCTTCTCAGATCCTAAAATCAATTTTTCTCTCTGAGAAAGCTAATCTGAAGGACCTCATGCCTGCGTTCATACAGGCTTTAACCAGCTGGGGGGCCGAGCACAACAGCGTTCAGAGTAAGCAAAAGGCTTACCACGTACATCGAGTTAGTAAAAGTAATGACTATTAATTTATAAAATATCCCTTGAATGAAAAATAATCTCCACACACTTGTGGGCCCCAAATAATTCATACGACCTGTGATTTAGAAGTTTCATCTTCCTTACCTGCCGCTGAAGAGGCAAACAAAATCATTCCCTTTTTACTGTTAGAAAGGAGAACATATTTTTTAAAAGGGCAGTAAATTAGCTTGTGCTGGAAGCATCTATTTTCTTGCCTTCGTCACTGCCAACTCCTTCTGTTTTCTTTGATCTATGATTTGCAAGCTACTATTATTATTTATGTGTTCTACAATTACGACCAGTGACACCTCCCCTTCTCGAGCCCTAAGCCACAAATATGAAAGGAATAAATGCTGTTTATTGTGACAGTCTGCCTTTTGTCTGTGGAACAATGACAAAGTGCACCACTGACAGCTCGCTGCTGTTTTTACTACTGCGCCCACCTCGCTTCTCCTGTGCTCTCCAGAATGTGACGATGGATGGGCTTGAATAAAAATGCTTCGAGAGAATCGGTTGCATTCATTTACCTCCCGATGAGCTTCTTTGGGAACATATATTGGATAAAGGACAGAAGGCCCGGCAGCAGAAGGATGGTTTAAAGTTTTTGCACATCTTTTAAGGAGGGAAGGAGGAGGCTTCCTAGCTTATTACTCAACAAATATCTCTAACCGCTAATGTACTTAACTTTTTAAAGGTATTTAATTTTAAAATCACACAGTGTATAGATAATGTGAAGAAGGAATGCAGATCAGAGCCATTTATGAATTTTTGGAAAGATTTCTGTTTCCTCGGCCTGGGAACTTTCAGCAGGGCAGCAGTCACACAGAAGAATCAAAATGTTTGAGGTTTTCCAAAGAGCCTGCACTAATTAGCTTTTTAAGCTGTGTTAAAATGATGCTATGTTTACTGGATAATTGCACCTTACGGAGCAGAATAGATTAATAAATAAAAGAATCACTGCGATTTTTGTATACCCAACTTTGAGCTAAGTGCAAGCTTGTAAATATTTGACAGCCAGTCTGCTTTCATCTGATGTCATTAGACAGAAAAGATTACTAAAAGCCAGCACCTACATCTGGCCTCACAAAGAGACTGCATTTGAGAACATGAAGTTCTGTTTCCTCTTGTTTTCAGTGGCTTGTAAAAAAAAAATTTTCACCATCCTCTGGAATTCCACTCCTAAAGAAGTAAATTTTTAAAAACTGTGTTTTCTGCCAAATTTCTATTTTAGGAAACACATTAAAAAGTCAATACCAACTCTCTCCATTGTTTAAAAAAAAAAAACTCATAACTTCCAAGAATTATTTCAGTATTTTATCGTTTTCATTCTTTGATGTAAAATCTTTTACCAGTAGCTCCTAAATATTCAAAATATTAAATACTAAAACCATTCAATCATTTAAAATCTGCCGCCTATAGATAGAGGTGCCTGGCAGGATCTTCATTTCTTGAAGTTAGTGGGGAGGGATGTAGGTGGAGAGTACAAAAAGAAAGGTGATGAACCTAGAAAAAGTAAGAATAAGAAAAATGAAAACACTAAGCAATAAATAATATTAAATAGTTTATTCAAAGTAAAAATGGAATCAAATCCATCGTGCAACAATAAATGTGAGTGAGTATTCCAATAGAGAGCCAAAGATTTTTAGAGTGGGGTGAAAGACAAAATCCATGTGCTTATAAAAAGCACATCCAAACTACAGCTTTAAAAAAATGTTTGAAAATATAAGCATAACTAAGAAGTTCCTGGTAAATGTAAAACCAAAAGAAAGTTGGAGTTGCTTTATCAATATCATCTAAAGTGAAATTCAAGGTTATATCCATTAAACAGAACAAAAGGAGTATTATGGAAGTAGAAATTCTTCTGTTCGTAAAGTGAAGAATTATAAACTTTTCTGTACCAAGCAACACAGCTATGGAATATGTAATGCAAAAACTCTCAGAAATTCAATTGGATAATACCAAATAATAATCGGGACTTGGTTTAAAAAATTCTGAGTTGTAATTAAATAGAAAGAAAAAAAGCAAGGATCTTTATAATATAGTCAATAGTTTTGTGTGTGGGTGTGGGGGTGTGTGTATGTATGTTTGCATGTGGATAGACAGTAGGTGGATATTTTAATAAAAAATTACATCCTGCTTACTATTAATATGTCCCGGCACTCTTTCAGAGTTTGACATATTAACTCATGTAATCCTCATAAGAGCTTGTTACATATAAAGAAACTGAGGCACTGACTGGACAGGTAACTTGCTCAAGACTGCTTGGTCAGAGAGTGGCAAAGCAGGTTGTAACCCAGCTTGTCTGGCTCTAGGGCCTATGGTCATAAGACTCTTAAACACCACGCTGCCTACAGAGTATATACATTCTTCCCCTATGCCATGGAAAAAATATTTAAAACTATTCATGGATTTGACAAAACAAACTTTAACAAATTCCAAAACATAGAGATTTACAGACCATGTTCTCTGACCATAAAACTAGTAAAGCCCAGAGTTACCAACAACAAAAATTTCCCCTTCCTCCAACAAAAACAAAAAAACTCTACCTATAGATTTAAAAATGTGTTTTTATCAATTCCAGGATCAAAAAAAGATCCCCAAACTAAGATTAAAAATAATTTAGCAATTAAATCTGCCATAATTATTCCTCTTAATACATGACACTTTTCACTCACCACTCTATTGTTTTTAAATTGCTAATAAAATTTCTAAATATTCTCCCTAATTCCCTTTATTTGCACTAATCTAGTCACTTAGGTATATCTATGTAGAATTAATAGACCGCAATTGGATAATTTTCTGCTGTTAACACAGAATTAATTTTATACCTTTGTAAGTATATATTATTTGTAGTTTAATTTCTCCTAAGCTGGATCCATTATGGTAATGGGAGTGGGATGTACGACCTAAAAACTTCAATCAGTCCTACTCCAAAAGCCATTTTACAGCTTCAAGGGAAGAGGTAGGGCTTCCCAGTCACTTCCAAAAAGTTTAATAAGCAGGATGTGGCAAATTTGACCAACTAGCTGTTATTCCTTCTTGATTTGCCTGACTGTAATTACCTACTTTCTTCCTCTTCTCTCTTGAGAATTGTAGGGTTGGTGACTCTCCCTTCTTTTTACTACTTTCTTTTCCCTAGGTTTTTACCCATGTGGATTATTGCACTTTCTTTGATATTTTTTTCTTCCATTATCTCCTCCTGCCCACCCCCTCATGATATATACACACACATATACTGAATATCTTGGTAAGTCTGGTCTATAAATTATCATTCACGATTAATTTAGTTTTCAGATTTTAATCAAGTCACTCTGAACATCGCTATATTATCAGTTGCTCAGTCAAGGCAGGAGTTCATGGTTTTATTGATCTTTTTTATTTTTACTGTCAATTATACTAAGCTGGCTGGGAAAAAACCCTCATCATTATCAGTCTTACAGTGTATTATCATCGTCATGGTTATTGATGGCTAAAATAAAAAAAGTGTTCATACATGGGAGATGAATCATCTCTCATAACTGCCGTATAAAGTAAATAGCAAGTTAGAGCAGTGACATTTGGGAATGAGGTCCCACACAAACAGATGTGCAGCCTTGAAGGGGCTAGTTAGGTCACTGAATTGTGCACAACGAGATAAGCACTGGCAGTTTGCATGCCACAATTTGCTATTAAAATAAAGCCGAGAAATAACTCATATTAATATTTTCTGAAGACTTTATCATTTATAATAGACTTACTAAAAAAAAATTGATCATTTTAAAGCCTGATTTCAAGGCGTCCTACTTCTGCCCACAACCATCTTCCACTAAATTTAGACATCTAAAAATATATACATGACTCTAACATCACATTTAAAAGCTAGTGTTTTTTTATTACAAACCCATAGTATAGTCATTTTACTGTACCCTTCTTGATTATGTTTGAAGAAATTTTTATATGATTTACTAAAGTGTTTTCAATGGCATGCTGCTTCCTGTCAAGTATTCCTAAGCATTAGCTATGTATGTATATATCCAAGTTTAGGGGAAGATTAGAGATAATCTATTTTAAAATGTCTAGCACATTCCCTGGCACATAGGCTTTAAAATTTAAAGCATGAATCTAACTGTCCAATGTATTTGCAGCAATTGGAATATAAATCATCCATAATTTAAACAATTCAGATAATATTTCCAGATCACAATGATTCTTTATAATAGCATCTTTCTTGTCATTGTCAAGTGGTAGTGGCCACCTTGTTAGTCCATTTGGGCTTATTGGATAATAAATTCTCAGAAGCAATCTTGTTTATCAGCATGTATGAGGAATACAAGCCTCTCCCATCAACATGGTAGCTCACTAGGAAGTTTTTCTCATGGGATGCAAGATGAAGCAAAGGAATCATGCAGTTTGGGAATGCTTCATGAGTCATTTTGACATGATGCAAAAGGTAAAATGTCTTCCGGTGCGATGGGTGGAATTTTCCAAGGATGGAGTTCAGGTGGATGGCAATAGAATTAAACTCCAACATCCTGGACAGTCTCTCCCTCACTGCCAAGCACATAATAGCACAGGATGAAAACTTGAATGAATGAATGATGCAAAGTTTCTGGACTACATGTGTGTTCATTTAAATTCACCTGGATTTCCCCCCACCCTTCACCTCCACACTCCACGTTGCCTCTCAGGGCATTGATGTTTAATGCATCATGCTCTCTGTTGGAAAAGGTCAGCATGAGCAGAGCCAGCCAGGGTTTGAAGACTCCAGAATAGTGGCAGTTGATTTGGGATGACTATTTTGCCTTAGGCAAACAGGTCAGCTTTATTTCAGGCCCAACTAATGACAATGCTAAGAATTTAACTTTGGCTGAAGTCCAGCTTTCCCAATTCTGGGGTGAGAAGCAGGGACTGAGAAAAAGCCCTGTCTTTTTCTACAGCATCAGGACACTACTGCAAAATGATCTAAATTTTTACACCACTATTAAAACTTCTTCCTTACCAGTGACTTTTAGAACTTCAGTCACCAGCAGAATACAGCAACTAGAGAATGGTATGGCTGGACATGGTACCAAATTCTTGGTTAGTTTTTAGTTCTCTGGTTGCATTAGAATTAAAGTAGAGAAGGTATTATTACTTGGAGGAATCTCAGGCAAAACCACAGGTAAATGGATAGCTTTGCCCTACAATACACACATTAGAGACAGCAGTAGTTAGAAAATGGAATGAATGCATGTTTATTAGCAATTTGTATCCAACTTTCAGTGGAAAAAAATTCACATAATGGAAAAATATGATTAAAAATTTGTGAAATAAATATGATAAATATAAAATTCCTTCTGTTACAGTGTGTTGGCAAGTGGATGATGATTGATGATTACGGATGACAATGACTATATTTGAAATGAAAATTGGAATGTCCTTTCTGACCTAAAGAATTGGTGGACTACTATAGAAAATTAAAGTATCGTAACAAAAAATATGACTAGGAAAATCAGGTCAGGCACAGTGGCTCATGCCTGTAATCCTAGCACTCTGGGAGGCCAAGGCAGGAGGTTATCTTAAGGTCAAGAGTTCGAGACCAGACTGAGCAAGAGCAAGACCCCGTCTCTACAAAAAATAGAAAAAATTAGCCAGGAGTAGTGGTGCATGCCTGTAGTCCCACCTACTTGGTGGGCTTGAGCCCAGGAGTCTGAGGTTGCAGTGAGCTATAATGACGCCACTGCACTCTATTCAGGGCAACAGAGTAAGACTCTGTCTCAGAAAAAAAAAAGGAAAAAAAAGACAAAAAGAAAAGAAAAATGTTATTAAAGGAATTGTAGCATGAAATCAAGATACTTGAGCTTTGTGCTGTAAATGGTAAATGTATTGTTGCTGTGTTCTCTCCAGTTACCTTTTCAGTTATTATCATCGCCATCATGTTAATCATCTTTCTCTTCATCACCACAGCTATCAACATAATACTTATCAGATGCCCATAAAACAGTACAAGTTCCTAGACAAAGCGTCGGGAAACTACAACCCTTGGGCCAAATCTGGCTCATGGCCTATTTTTATGTGGCCCATGAGTCAAGAACTAGTTTCATAGTTTTTTACGTGATTGAAAAAAGTTAAAAGAAAAAATACTCTGTGACTTGTGAAAATTATATAGGATTAAAAATATAAGATTTCATTGCAACAGGGCCATACTTATCATTTACATTGTCTATAGCTTTTTTTTTTTTTTTTTTGGCTGTATCTTCAAAGTTGAATAGTTGTAACAGACACTGTATGCCCTGCAAAGCCTAAAATATTTACAACCTGGTCCTTTACAAAGTTTGACAACCCCTGTCCTAGATGATAAATATCCCTTTTAGTACTGATGCCACTTAATTCAAAACCAAAGTCAAAATTATTTGGCAAAATCAGGTTACTGTCTATTATAGGAATATTTAATTTGGGAACTTCAATTTGAGTTCTTATTCAATTGTGGAAACTTTTATGAACACAGACAGTATGTTGACATACACATTGGCAGAACTGTCATAGATCATTTTGATTATGACTTTCTATAGAGCCAGTGTTTATTGCCTAGAGCTGATTTGTCCAACTAAAAAATATAAATGAGTAATTGTTATTATTCTGTTTCCTTGGTTATAGAACAGTATACATGTAGTGGAACAATTCTAACTTGGCTCAGGGCTATAATATAACATTGTGCTCCTCTAAGAGAAAGATTTTCCAAGTGGAAAATTCAAATTAAGATTTCATTTGTCATGTCTCCTTTTACAAAAGAAAAAACTTGATATTATATTAACAAATTTAAATAGCCCTAATAATTAGAAAACACACTAAGAAATATGAGAAGAGAAAAATTTTTTCCTTAATGGTGGGCAAACATTGTGAAATGAGTAAGCTCAGAAGGTCTTTTCATACTTTCCCCTGATTTTTCCGTTTACACTTAACTGCATATTGCTTATTTTTAAAAAGCATGATTTTATATGCAGAATTTCCTATCATGGAATTGTAAGCAATAGCAATTTTCAATGGGCTCATCTATCAACCACCACCACCAAAAAAAGACCATTAAGTTCAGAAGATCTAAGTTTTGAGTAATTACTGTAGAGTTGGTATTTCATCTGGTCATCTTATGGTTAATGTGGTTGTTAAATCCACTGTAATTTATTTACATCCTCCACATAATATTAGGAATTGTTTTTCAGCAACTATTCCACAGATGGCTATTTCATATTTATCTAAAATCTTATGAATTATTAGAGAATGAGTATAAATATATGTGACTTTGGACATGATCCAGAGTCATCATGATTCTTAAGAATAATTTTCCAATTTAAATTTACTTAGAACACTCTTTTTAAAGAAAAACAAAATTAGCAGTTTTTAATTTTTCCTGTATTATATGAATCAGAAAGATGTGCCTGAGCTTTGTGTTTTCCCCAACAGATTTCTATTTTGTCATGTAATTTTGTTCATTACAATATACTTTACACAGATCCTTTTTATTTGATTATGAGATCTTATCTCTTGGGAAATGTTTCTTGTGTATTATGTGTAAAGTTGACATGTGGATAAACATAAAAAGCAGGATCCGTGATGTGAAGTCCTTTGAGTATAATGGTGAAAAGTGGGATTATTTCTTACTTCATAAAAATCATTTCTTTCTTGCTCATTTGAAAAGAAATGAAGCATTCATAAAATTACCACATTGATATTAATGATTATAAGAACAACCTTTTATGAATCTCTGATTATATGAATGAAGAATAACAAAGAAAAAGAAAATAAAGCTCAATACATGTAGCATAAAGTTATTTAAGATGATTTAGCAAATGTTGATTGAAGAAGCAAACTGTTTTCAATGACTTTGGGGCAAAAATAGCTACTTTCAAGTCAAATCATCATAATATACTGTTAGGCTTTCCTTCACTTACCAATGAGAATTGAAAAATACATAAATAATGGGATAGTAGATATCCCCTTATATTGCAGAGGATGTGAAATTATGTTCAGATTAAACCCCCAAACATCACTGCCAGAATGAAATACAGCTACAATCTTGGATGGAAAAGGTTTAGAAAGGAAAATATATGCTATTGATTCTGCTATATTTTGCCATGATTTAAAGAAACAGTACAGTGTAGAAAATAGACTAATGTAGTTTAACATACATATCTGCATTGGAGTTACATAAAATGTTAAATTATGTGGATATCCCAAAAACGTGAGTCAGTGAGAAGTAGAGGAGCACAGGAAGACATTGTGAAAAAGCAGCTTTCATTTTGAAATGAGAACAGTGATCCACCTAGTTTGTATCATAAAGAAGTCTGTGACATATAATCCTGATGGAAAGGGCTGAAGTGCATAAATTGGTGCTCTGAAGTTTCTTTCCATGTTAGGAAGCCCTCGTTTTGACCACCAGATGCACCACCATGCCTGGACCTTAGGAATGTGCTACTGCCTCGTTATACACCTCTGACCCACGGGAGAGTAAGAACAGCTGCTTGGATCCAAGTCTCTCCATAAATCTTCTTCAAAAAGCAAAATAAAAACAAACCTAAAGGAGAGCAAATAAAATTGCATGCTTTCTACATTACTAGGACACATACAGAGCAAATACCAAATTCCAACAGAGCTCTCCTACCCTTGCTACAAGCTGGTGATGGATGCAGAGAATGAGTGGGGATGGGTTAAATCACTCCACTGGAAAAAGAAGCAGAACAGGCGCAATCACCCCCAGAGAGAGAAGGTCCAATACTTGTTGCCAAAATAGTGAACACATGTCTGGAACTTGGTAGTTCACAGCGCTAGGGACAGGGAAGGGGCTTGGTGGGGAGCACAGCAGAGGTGGCAGCCTTGAAGACATGTATCTTCTGAGAGAAATGGAGTTAGATAGAAATATGTGTAGCACCTCTCAGAAGAATGGGAGTGAAGGGAAAGAAGGAGCTCAGAGGTAAATAATGATTCCTCAGAAACATATTTAAAGGAAAACCAGACAAATGTTAAACCAACAGAAGAGGGTGTGCTTGAGCTAGGAATTCTGACATGAGGTACCTAGGTATACAAAAAAAGAAGAAAAGGAAAACTCTATACAAAGGTACTGTAAGGAGAAAACAGATAATGTGACTTGAAACACTGACTGATGAAAATTCTCTCCAAAATACAACCAAAAAGCAGAGGACAATTATTTATTCAATACTCCAATTTGAATTCAGGATGGTCAAAGAAGAATTTGGTGATATTTTTAAAAATAGAATCAGAAATCCAAAACTTAAAACCAGAAATGGGAAAAAGAAAAATATTCCATGAAAGTTGATTACATTCAGGAAATATGTTGAAAATAAAAACAAAACTATCTCAGAAATAAGGAATAATTGAGTAGATGCCTAAGGGAGAATATATTCAAATGAAAATCTAATAAAGGACATCAAAGGCAGGCAGCAAAGTAAGTAACTGAATGAAGTCAACATAAAGAAGTGGCAAAAGAGAGTCAAAGAAAAAGCAATTGAAATGAAAGATAGGCAAAGAAGTCCAATACACATACAATCGGAGGACCTGGCTAAGAAAAATGAAACAGTGGAACAGAGTTCATATGTAAAACTATAATCCAAAAAAACTTTTCTGCAAATTAAAGAAACCATAACCTGAACCCTACTGTACCAAATACCTGGAAAAATTGCCATGAAACAACTAACTCTAAGACATATTCTAGTATTGTAGACTTAAAAAAAATCATCAGACCCTCTAGTCAAAAAAAACAAATTATTTAGAAGGAAATGACTATTATGGTAATACCGTATTTCCCAAGAGCAATATATTAAAGTAACTCAAAGGGTATGAAAAAACTGATTTTTATATCCAGCTAAACCTGCAAATATTAGCGCTGTAGAACAACAGTTTTAAATGTTTAAGAGCTCAGGGAATACTGCACTCATAAGCTCTTCCTTACCAATCTACTAGAGAATAAATTTCCTAGAATCAGGAAATAACTGAGGAAATGTCAACAAAAATTGATGGTGAGCATTCACTATATTTAATTGCAGAACTAAGACTAAAATAAACGTAGTGACATAGGTGGAAAACAGTATCGAAGCCTTGTATGTTCTGACAAATTCTATAATCTGTATGTGACTTTCTACTTTTGTGCCTTCCCTTACTGGATTAAAATACATTTTCCCCTCATTATTTTCACCAGTCTTAGCAAAAAGACTATGTACTCTGCTGGCATTTTCCCACAGTATTGTGGTACTTAAGAGTACATTTTTCTGAACTTGGATTGAGAAAAGCTGAAAATGGGAAAATCTCCCTGTGGAATAATCTTCCACAGAGCCACCTAGAAGTTCTAAGGTTTGGATGTGAAGCAGTAATAGTTGTCTTGTTATTGTACTTAAAAGAGATGACTGGAATCACTTATACATTAAAATATTAGGTGTTTATTTTATATAAAATACAAAATTACAGTGAGCAAAACCGAATCTTCTGAGTAATTATGTTGGAAATGCCTTAAAATTGGGAAAGGTCATGGAAAGAAAAACCACAGGTGTTGGATCTTTATATTCATAGTTCTTTTGAATTTTCAAATGTGTATTTTTAAATAAAAAGGGAATTATTGGTTTAATGTAAATCAATTTTCATAGACAAGCAACTAAGTTATTTTTCATCGATGAGTTTAAGCAGATCAATAAAGACTTCCAGCTTAAATGTTATCTAACAAAAGAGTAGCCTTATACTAAGATACACCTATCTTAAAATGCAATAAATTCTAGTGAAAGATCTCTAGTGTTTATTATGAACCAATATACAGTGGCTATGATATATGAGTTAGAATCAAATGGGGTCCAACAAAGAATAGATACATTCTGATTTCCATTGAATCAATAATTTCATTATTTCAAAGCGCATTGTTTCTCTTGTCTCTGTGGCCTATGTACATAAATTTTTAATGTGGGGACCTCAGACTCACGGGAAGGGGGGTACTTATTAAGCTGTGGAACACTGGGTCGTATTCCAGAGTCTCACTCAGTAGGTCTAGGAAGGGGACCAACAATCTATAGTATTAATGAGCATCTCAGGAAATTCTGAGACAAGTAGTTCATGGACTACACTTTTGAGAAAGACCGCACTAGGCATTCGTTTTCAAAGAAATTGTGATTTTGGATAAACTGCTTATCTTCAGAGCATATTTTTATATAGTCTATTGATCTAAATGAGAACAGAAAATTATATTTGCCTAATTAGGAAGATTAAGAGATACAAGTGAAGAGAAGGACATCCATGAAAATGGTGAGGCACCTCAGACTTAAGAAAAATCGAATGTGTAACTGACTGTAAACTTAATGAATATTGATAAGTAAACATTTCAACATAAAAGCAGAAGACAAATGCCTATTCCATTGGAAACTGTGTAACACCTGATTTAAACCTTGATCCATTGACATGCAAATGTAAATATTAAACATTAGTCAATCAGAAGATCATCTAGTATAGTTTTAGAGAAGGAAATGAAGTACAACTGTTTTACCTTTTAGACTATCACTTTTAAGCAGTAGTTCTCAACAAGGGGCAACTTTGTGCCCCAGGGGACATTCCCAATGTCCAGAGACATTTTTGGTTGTCATAAATTGAGGAGGAGTATGCCCTGTGCTGATTCTACTGAGCAGGGACTAGGAATGATGCTAAACATCATATAATTCACAGGACAGCCCCTCACAGTAAATTATCCAGCCCAAAATGTCAATGGTACTAAGATTGAGAAATTCTGCTTTTCAGTTTTAATTATTGTATGTTACTATTCTGTCCAAAGCATTCAGACTCTTTGCTCATAGTCTTAGTAGAACAGTATATCTGATGCTTTAAAAGCAAAATTGTCATTATTCAGCAGTGAAGAGGTCTTTCTGGATAAACCAAAACTCTAGAAAAATTCAGTGCTCATTGACCACAGATTCTTAGTTTTTCTCTTCATTAAAATGGTATTATGTTACAATACCAAAGACAATTTATATTATAAAATATCATGCCTTTTTTCAGTCAAACCAAAAGCTATCTATAAGTATGCTTTTATCATTACATTGGCTGCATTCCTACCAAAGACACAAATATCAAATGATTTATTATGATGTGATAGCAGAAAACATAAAATATTTATGGGTCTCAATGTTTCCACAATCTTATAGGCAATTAAAACATAAGAACAACATGAAAACATAAAATGCCTAAAGAAGACGAAACCCATCTTGCCGTCTCTCTCATTTACTTTATTTCCATTTCTTTTCCTTTTTTTAATCATGACTTAGAAATTTTGTTTTGTTGTGAACATTTGAAAGCTTTCAAGATAATGACCTTCATTGTAACTTAGACCATGTTTTCAAGAGATTTCTTCCCTTTTAGCAAGGAGTGCTTTTCTGAGCTTTTTGATATGTGAATTTCATTATGAAATTGATAATTGTTTGATTGGACTTTATAGGGTAGCCACCATTTTAAGAAGTTCATTTAAGTCAGCTTTACTCATTATCTTTAAAAGATATTCATGCAGACAATCTAACTAAACTCTTGTGAAGAATCTGGGAAAAGCATAGAAAGAGTAGTCGTGTGACTTAAGTTAAGCCTTAGTTCCTCACTAACAAATTGTGTATAACCTTGGATAGTAAACACTCTGGGTTTTAGTTTCCATGGGCAAAGGAGAGATTGCTATGTTTAACATTAAACTTAAGAATAACACAGCCTGGGTTTTATCCTGGCTGTGTTACACTTACTAGGTGTGTGACCTTGGGCTCTCTACCTCTCTAAACCTCCGTGCCATCCTCTGCAAAATAGAAATAATAATGGCTCTTCCCTCATAAGGTTAAATAATATAAACCTACTGAGTGCTTAAAGCTACCATTACCATTTAGTAAAAATTATTTATAATTATTAAAATACTTTATGGTTCTAAAATCTAATAATTCATCAATGGATTAAAATATTAAGTATATACATAAACACACTGGGTATATTCATATCCAGGTATAAATAAAGTGAATTGGCTCAAATTATTTGATTCTATATGGTAACCAATAACTAATTCATTGAACTTTTTGCCCCATTTTTAATCACTTCTTTTGGGAATTAAATACAGTTGAAATGTACCATTATTTGAAGTCTTATTTTATGGGAGGGATTAGATGTTACTGCTATTTCTCTAATCATTTACAATACCCCTTTCTTGGAGGTTGTCTTTATAATTCTTGAGTTAATCAATGTCTATTTAAATTTATAGAGCCTAAAACTAAGGGGAAAGCCTGTCATTTATGTTTAATATGTTAGAATTTATATATCAGCAACATGATACAATTTTTGGAAAACAAAAATGCAGGTGTGTTAAGTTAATGCTGTTGAATCACATAGGAACCCTAGTGGCTATGTCCAATTGGAGCAGGAAGCAGTAGAAGCTAGTAAAATCCAATTATTGAATGTGCAACTTGGGGTGTAGGCATGGGAGCGGAGGATGTTGGGAAGATCTATAAATATGACTAAGATACTACAGAAAAGACTTTTGAGAAAAGGTTTTAAAAATTACCATGTGTAAGAGAAGGTTGATGGGTCACATGTGTGAAAAAATAATTTACAGAAAATGATGAGTATTCTTAATATTTTTAAAAACAAAATAATAAATTGGCTTACATTACAATGAAAAAACTATAATAAGATACAATTAATTGTGTTAAGACTATCACTTGCCAGTGATAGCCTCACTACCTTAAGAATGAGGAAGGTCACAGATACAATTTTATCATTGCACTCAAGAAATCTATATTCTACTGTGATGGGAAAAATATGCACACATATCCCCACAAACATTCTTAACGGCAGCTCACCATGAGCTGTTCTCTCAACTTCTAAAAATGCTATGCTCACCTTAATCAAAATCTATTCCTGCACAAAACACCTGGTCTAACGTTCTGAAACAATTTCTCTATGCTCTTTAAGGCAAGAAAGCAGAGCTAAGCATTCACATGTAATGGGCTTTTTTACATAGAGCTCTCTGGCCGGGCGTGGTGGCTCACGCCTTTACTCCTAGAACTTTGGGAGGCCAAGGCAGGAGGATCGTTTGAGGCCAAGAGTCAGAGACCAGCCTGAGCAAGAGGGAGACCTCGTCTCTGCACAAGTAGAGACATCCCAGAATCCTATTAGTGTTTGCTACTATTGACATCAGGGAGCTCTGCTATCATTTAGGACAGACCTATGTATACATATATAAAACTGAGATTTGAAATCTACCTAAAATTACCTGTAACCTCCTGTAACCTTTTAAACCCAAGAGCTCCTTACTGGAATTCTGCCCTTGGGAGGTTGATGGATGTCCTCACTAAAGTGTGTGAGTTTGACCAGGGAAGAGGAGGTGCTGTGAGTATTACGGAATGAGGAGTCATGATAGGGATTAGATGTTTCGTAATTCAGGAAGAAGTAGGGGAAATAAGAGTCTGAAAGGGAGAGTTGAAGGATTAGCAAAAAGTCATTAACCAGCCCTCCTGAAGTTAGGCCTGTCCAGCTGTTGGCATGACAGAGTAGCAGACAAATCCATTCAGCCTTTGTTTATGCATCTGGTGACGGTGCCGGCTGGGGAGAATGAGGAAGAGCTCAATGCATGAGCACCTCTGCGTCTCTTTCTGACTGCCTCTAACCATCATGTCCTTTAGAGAGCAAAGGCCGCTGCTTCACTTTCACCTTCCAAATCTTGATCAGCTTTTCCCTTTAGTCAATTCTAAACAAGAACCACACAGGGAAGGGAATTCTGGGAAATGTAGTTCCAGCTTAGCCAAATTGACACAGTACAAAGCCACCTGGCATAGATCTTCTGAACAGGCAATTCTGCAGTCTCTTCTATTAATCCTTGTTCTTTTGCATATATTTTCAATTGCATATTATATGTTTTGATTATATTGTATTATTTATTTAGATCTTCAGTTGTTACTTATATAGCTTGTAAATTATGGGAGGAAGAGTTCTGCCTGTCTAATTTAAAATATATTCTTAACTGTTGTTAAGTACCTATCTCTGTATCTCTCTCCTCTGACTAATCTGGTTTCTCTGTGCTTTAATTACAAATTCTAGTGACAATATCATACCACTGTATTTACTGTGTGTGTACAATTCATTTTAAAATTTGGTTGGGGAATTTCTCCCTTAAACATTTGCATTATTTTTTTTCCTTTCAGGGCTATTATCATGTAGCTCCTCTTCCAGATGAATTTCTGAATCATTTTATCTTTATTCCAATCCTAAAAGTGTTCTATGCAAAATTTTATCAAAATCACGTTCAGTTTTTTGGATTAATTGAGAGAGAGAGAGTAGCTCTTTGAAACACTGAATTTTCTGAACCAAAAATACGTAGCTTTATCTGGCATAATTTTTAAAGTTATTACTAGATTTGTGGTAGTGGTGGCAGTTAACTGCTGCTGCTGTGAATGAGTCTCCTTTTTCCAATTTATTTTATAACAATTATTTTTAGTATATTAAAATTGAATTTGGCTAACTCATTGAACTCTTTTATTGTTTCTACAGGTTTTTTCAGATGACTTTTTTAGGTATAGAATTGTAGCATTTTCACAAGCATAATTTTATTTATGTCTTAATAAATATTTATACTTGAAATTTACTTTTCTTGTTCTATTGTTCTGGCCAGGACTTCCAGAACAATAAAGAATAGCTGCTATTCTTGTCTTATTTTTTAGTCTCCATGGGAATACTTCAATTTTTTTTACCATTAAGTGAATTGACACTTTCTGAAATGTGCCCTTTGTTAGTTAAGGAATCTTTCTTTGTATTTACAAAATGTTTGTTTTTATTTTAGTCAGAAATGAGTTTTACCAAAGGCTTTTTCAGTATCTACAAAATAGATCACATGATTTTTGTCTCTACTTCCTTCAATACAGTATTTTAATAAAATATCTTAATTTACATTCTCTGCTTTCCTACAATAAAATATACTAAATCATAACAATTTTTAATATATTGTAAATTCAATTTGCTAATATTTTATTTATAGTTTCATCTTTTTATATTCACAAGTGAGATTGGTAAATATTTTTAGATTTGGTTTTCTCTCTGCTGTGTTTTTGTTTATAGTTATTCTAACCTTGTCAAATGAATTAGAAAACTTTCCAGTTATTATGTTTTGTCCCTTCCCATTATCCCTCCTGTGAACTCCTGGGTATCAAATCAATTTGAATTTATAATTATAATTTCTCAAAAAAAATTTTGGGGGAGATGGGAAGGTTTCACCTTTCCATATTCCAGGTAAATGCTTCCTGCCTATTTTTTACGAGGGCTATGTCATCTCAGGCTAAGAGACAATCATCCCAATGTGGTCACCCACAATTCAGAAAATACATATATTCTCCACTCCATTGCCCATCACCATTTTTAAGCTGATTCCACTAACACTAATTGCTGAGTGTGTAAGAAGTAACATAATGGGATCTAAGGTGAGAGAGATAAGTTGTTTTAAAGGAGACTTAAAAGATATTATCTGGCTTTTCAAAACTTAAAATGTGATTGGAGGAATAACATGTGCTCCTAAAATAATTTAGTAAAAGTACAAATAAATGTATTCATAACACTTCATGATGAAGCATAAAATGAGTATGGAAATGCAGAGAGGATGTGCCCAAGTGCTGAGTGACAAAAGTTAAGAGGAATTAGAAAAGGCTTAAGGAGAGAGTTCTGAGCTGAATGTTGGATGAGAGCACACATGTGAGGTGAGAGCCATGGCTGGTATTTTGAACGATGTGTTAAAAGGCAGGAAAACAATCCATAAGATATAAATTAGTTTCTCTGAGGCTACAGGAGGCATCTTAGAAAGTTTAATAAATCAATCCAGAAAGGGTGGTATGGTAATCCTGCGTTATGGCCTGTGGTTGGGGTCAGTCTGCCTGACCCAGAAAGTCACTGGTACTTTCGAATTGTCTCCTAATGTTCCACTCAGCTTTCCCATCAGTTCAGGACCCAGAAAGAGGTAAACCTCCTATGGCATATCTAGAATATTTGGTTCAAATTTGGCGTTGAATTGACACATATTACTATGATGATATGTATGTGCATATACAGGTTGAGCATCCCTAATCTGAAAATCAGAAATCCAAAAGGCTCCAGAATCTGAAACTTTTTGAGTTCCAACATGATACATGATGCTCAAAGTAAATACTCACTGAAGCACTTGGGATTTTGGATTTTCAGGTTAGAGATGCTCAGCTGGTAAATATAATGCAAATATTCCAAGATCTGAAAAAGAAATTCAAAACACGTGCTGGTCTCATGCATTTCAGATGAGGAGTACTCAGTCTCTCTCTCTCTCTCTCTCTCTCTCTCTCTCACAGACACACACACACACACACACACACATTCTGTTTCTGAGCAAAGTGAAATAGTCTTACAATGTCTTAATGCGGGAATGGTGGAATGAACAATTTGCCTTAACAAGTACCGAGTGCTAAGTGTCATTATATATAAATGAAATAATACTTGAATATAAACTAATGCCATGAAGAATATGAAGCACTCTGAAGTGTAAGGAAAAAACTATATCTGATCTTATCACATAATTTCTGTGATTTCATACTTATGTCAAACCATGAGAAGTGTCAACTTTAATGAGATTCAGAAAATATGATTAAGTATAGAGTTTATTTGAGCAAAAAGCCTGAGGGTAGCTGGGAGAACACAGACTCCAAAGAATGGGGTCAGTGCTCCAAAATGGAGAAGTTAAGGTTTCACTTGCATAGACAGAGACAGAGAATTTCAGCAGAATGACAGTATTTTCCATACAAGACTAGTGCATACCATGCAGTGATTTGATTGGCTACATTCCCAGGAAGAGTGCTACTCCGTGAGGAGGGGTAAAGATCTGAGAGGATCTTATCCTGGGTGCTACTTGCTCTTCCTAGTTAGTTACAGGAAGCAAAGGAAGAAGTTGCCGCTGCAGGCCATGTGACTCAGACTGCGTAGCCACATTCCTCTCAAGACTCAGAATAATTTAGGGTTCCAACAGCTTTAAGTTTAATTATTTAATTTCATAGAAGCATAAGGAAGAAAATAATATACCAGTTGAGTTCTCAGAAAAATCCTGTGTCTAAAAGAAAAAAAATGATGATAATGATCAACTTTAGCACTTACAGACTTTAAATAATCACCTACACAAATATGACCTTAAGCTTATGCTTAAATACTGTGTTTGTAGGAGAGAGATGTATGGACCCGGGAGAGGGAGGCAGACATTAGAGGAAGAGCTACATTAGAGCTACACAGGAACAAAGGTTGTCTTATGCAGATAAAGTCCCCTAAGTAACCTCTTGCAGCTGCCCTCAGATAAAAAGATGAAAAGTCTGTCTGGGTGAGGTGAGGACTCTCGGTGTCTTCTTTCCTGTGGTTGATCTTTCCGGTGGTTGATCTTTCCTGCTTATTTGATAAGATCCCTAGGGAGGGGATTTAAGACAATTACATTTCTTTTGGACAGATGAGGAAATTCCAGAGAGAGTCCTTCTCTGTGCTTGGGGGAAGTGGGCAGTACAAAGTTAGAGGTATCTTGATTCTGAGGCAGCTTCTAAGGCCTCTCAGCAAACCAATGTGCCAGTCTTTGGGGTATGGCTTGCTGGGCCCCAACAGTACCTTGTGACAACCATGAGATATAACAAAAGCATGCAGAGATGATTCTGCTTTCAGCTGCCCCAAAAGGGCTCTCTGTCTAGGTAATGAAAAATGTTGTAACAAATAAGAATTATCTTTAGCACATGGTACATTCTCATGTCCTCTTTAAATTAAAGAAAGCAGTAACTAGGGAGCTATGTTGATCTCGGTCTGAATCTCTATCATTCCCTCATTTGCCTCAGATCTTGGATGATTACTAGTAATAAAGTTACCAAAAGTTAGGCACTTGTCCCCGAGGCTGCATCAGAAGAACGAGAACAAGTGGTTTGAGGAGAAGGAAAGGGAGGTTTATTAATTTGCCAACTTACAGCTGGTGGGTCAGAAGTTGAGGTGATGACCTACTACTGAAGTGGGTGCAGTCTAGTGGGACTGAGCCCTCAACCTGTGTGATCTGATGCTATCTCCAGGTAGATAGTGTCCAGAATTGAACTGAATTACAGGACACCCAGCTGGTGTCCACTAGAGAATTGCTTGGTGTGTGGAGAAAGACCCTGACACATCTGGTCACAGAAGTATTCTGGGTTGAGTTTGCAAGTAGAAAAAATGAGTTGTTATTTCATTTAGAGATGGTATATAAAGTAGCTCACTTTTCTCCACTCAGGGAAAACAATTTGATTTGCTAAATATTAAACAAAGGGTTGTTTCTGAAAACATTTTCAAGATTGTGTCTGCAATGTGGTGCATTTTCTAAGCAAACTCAAACAACAATTAATTGCACTGTGTATATTAATCAGTTATTATTCTTCATAAGTTTTCTCGCATGGTTAGAGTCAAGATCATGGAAGCTGCAAAGTAGGACCCCTGTTTTTAAGATGAGGAAAGGAAATGTAAATAGAAAATCTGCTTATGAGTACAAACAAACAAGTAATTCCTTAACAGAGAGGTGAAGGAAATGGAAGGAAATGCATACATCCCATCACAGACATTTCAATCTAGCCCCAGGGGAATGATCCTTTCTTAGCTAATTCTCAGCAGTTTTTAGGCAAGGACAGTTAAACATTCAGAGGTGTCCAGTATCAAGAAACAGTCCCACACTGGACTGTGTTCTTCTTAATCTACGCTCATGGAGTAGGGAATTGCAGGCCACCTTTGGCCCTTGTTGAGAATCTTCCTCAATGGGAATATCTAGTGATACTTACAGGCAAGTGCTTTTTCCTGCTTACTCTGTGCCTGATAAATCTACCTGGTCCTGGGGTTCAAACACAAAAAAACCTGGCTTCTCTCCCCCAGCAGCCAAGGGTCCAGATGTGTGGAAAACTGTGTAAAAGATTGCTTGGCCACGTGGCAAATGCTTTCATAGGGGCATGTACAGAATACACTGGAAACCATAAAAAAGGAGCAAACCAGTTTCCCTGGGAAGAGAGTCAAACTAGAATGAGCAAATTTTACAGCTTCAGGGCTGGATAACCTGTATGGTGGCAAATCACCTTGAAAAAAAGAATCATATCCTCAGCACAGTTGCAGGAGAATTATGCAGGACTCAGGTTTTGGGTCTCTTTGTTCCAGGGTATTTATTGTTTTCTTTGCCACAATTACGTGATACATTTTGTGACTTCTTTAAATGCGTCTTATTTTTTCCACTTAATGAAATAATGGAGAGAGTTTCCATATTTTTGAAGTTTCTACTCTCCTTTGATTTTACTCTTAACAGCAAAAATTGAATTCCAAACAGAACATACAAAACATAATTTTTAAAAATGAAACACGAAGGTAAAGTTGGGCATCTGGGGTGGTGTTTGTAAACAATGCATAAGGAATTTTACTTATTGTGATTTTTGCCTGTGGTTTTGATGATCAAATATAAATCTCAGAAGAGTAAAATAAAATTAAAAAGGTAATCAGTAGTTTGGGCCTACACTTGGCCCCCAATTCTTCTTACCTGCCCAGCACACTTTAAGAAACAAGAAATGAAACTGCATCCAACAGTAAGGAATTGGTTATCATTTGGAGCTATGTTGAGTGTGAATGCAATTTTACTCAATTAAGCCTTAAACAACTGATGAAGGCAAATGTGGTCCCTGCACTAGAGACCCTTATTATATCTAAAATAGTTAATTGCTTTCAAATGAAGCTCAAATCAGACAGAAACGTCTACTCTGACTAGCACTAAAATAAAAGTAGGCAATGGGCACTGTTGTGTTTTTGCTCGACTCTGTGGATTTTCAAGAATATTCATTTACTTAATAGGCAAAATTAAAGCATGTGTTCTCCAGGGACTGCCAGTCTTAGGACACGTGAACAGAAATGCAATTTTCTCTCTAATTTCTTTGATGGATTCTGTAAAGATCCCTATTAGTCTATACGATAACAATGTTTCTGGGCAGTGTTGCCTATTTATTGTATTCTAGCTTACTTATAGTAAACACATTCAAATTATTGTATCCAATACTACTTTCAAAATAATCCCAAATCATTGACATTATGATATCAAATGGTATTGTTATAATTTAAGTCATAGATATAACAGTGTGTAGTGTGATTTTTCTCTTAAAATTGTTAAAGTCAGGAGAATATCCTTAAGATTAACTTTGGTAGAAGAAAAGTATCTCAACTGCTTATAAATAGGGAAACATAAAAATTGTTGTGTATTCTGAGGCTTTTATTTTGGCTCAAAAATCGAAGTTATATTTCCATAAAGTCATAGAATGCTGTAAGGAAATCCTCTCAACAAATTCACAATTTACTGTTCGGCTCCTCACAGTGAATTATTTTTACTAAATCTTAAAAGCAATATAGTGGAAAAGAAGATAAAAACATAAATAAGTCTACATTGTGGTCTTAAACGAAGTCCTGTCAACATAAATTGATAGGGAAAAATGCTCATATTTTAGTGTACAATTATGCTGGAAATTTGGTTGCTAATGGATTTCTGTATTCATATCAAGGTCAGATGGGCAATTGTTTATGAATAATCTGAAATCTCATATAGCCTCTTCCAAAAGGTTTTTATAGCATCTATTTATGGTGGACATTTTGCCATTTCTAATGTTTCTCCCTCGTAGTTTTTTCCATAAGAGCAATGCAATACATTTTGTCAAATTTGCAGTTGTTTTCAAAACCCTTTTTTATTTTACTGGAGAGCTTGCAATTAACCCACTTCTCCCTATTGAGAAGCATCTCTGTAATAACAGCTTTCCTGGCAGAGCTTTTGTTAGGTAGATTTTAAAATCAAGAGCCCATAAAGGTTGGAAAAAATCCAGTCATATTAAAGTTCAGCAAATCTCTTTCAAGGTCATATCCAATAAGGTTATAGAGGTTTTCTTCTTGGGAAAAGATTGCCAAGTAATTCTCCTCATTAAAAAAAAAAAAAAATTAAGACGAATGCTGTTACCTGTGTTACCCAATGTTGGGAGAAAGGCTGGGAGAAAGATTTTACTTCTTCCAATGAGTTGACAAGGAAGAGATTTTCTGCTCCCTTTGCCCCTTTGAAGCCGGGTAGTAGGAAGGGTGAGGCTTCTGCAAACCGCGCCAGAGACTCATTCATGCAGCCAGGGCTGGCCCGCGGTCCAGCTGCATGAAAGAGCTTAATAGTCAAAGGGCATGGTAATTCCCTCCATCTGTCTTTTCTTTCTTCTAAGGCAAAATCTTCACCTGGTGTTTTTGATTCATGTGTCCTAATTATGATGGCTGCCATCAGCAGCCCTGTGGGTGACACCACAAACTCGCTGAGCCCACAGAGCACACTGAAGCCTGTTAAGCGACCATGTCAGCCTGATTTTAGGGCCCATTTTGCAGCTCTCCACAGGCCCATCTGAAAGCATCAGGAGTCTCAGTCTTGCAGGACAAGTGCATTGTCTTTCTAAATGTCTCTTCCTGATAAGCAAATCCGAATATGGTTCATTCACTGTGGCTTTGAAGGCACAGTGGGGAACTTGGCTTGCATGGTGGATACAACAAAATGCTTAATATTATCACTTGGTATAGAGCTAAAGAACTCAATTTCCAATTCCAAGATAAAAACCTTTGCTCCCCAGCTATGATCAAGAGTTTGAAATTTAAATCAGGAGTCTTGAAAGCTATTCTAACTCTCAAAAGGGCCGGCTTTCCCATACATTCAAAGAAGAAAATGCTGTGCTTGCATTAGTATCTGAATCAAGAAAAGCTCACATCATTTTAGAAAATGTAGTACTTGCCTCTTTCAATTGGAATGCTGTTGAGTATTTCAGTATTTTCAGTTCATTTGTTTTATTGTATTTCCCATTATTTAGATTATGATTAGGGCTGGCCCTATAGTCCTTTTTTATTACTTTATATACCTCCTATTGTTTTAGTGTTTCCACACTAATAACACCTGGAAGCATCCAAAAACATTTTGATTTATTTTAATGTAAGTACAAAACAAGCATCAAAAATAAGCTTAGCAGCATCCATAGTACTTCACTCTCCCTCTCTGTCATTACATTTTGTGTACCTTGAGTCACTGTGTTTATTTTTCTCCAGCCTTATTGAAGTATAATTGACAAAAATTATATTTATGATGTACATTGTGATGTTTTGATATGTATACACATCGTGGAATGATCGCCACAATAAAGCTAATTAACGTAATCATCACTTCACATAGTTACTGTGTGGGGGGGAGGCAGTGTGGTGAGAACATTTAAGATCCACTCTCTCGGCAAACTTTAAGTATATAATAGAATATTGTTAAGTATTTACCATGCTGTACATTAGATCTCCAGAAACTTATTTATCCTGTGTAACTGAAACTTCGTACACTTTGACCAACATCTTCCCATTTCCTCCACCCCCCGGCCCCTGGCAACCAACATCCTATTCTCTGTTTCTATGAGTTCGACTTTGTTAGATTCCACATGCAGGTGAGATCATACAGTATTTGTGTGTCTCTGCCTGGGTTATTTCACTTAACATAACGTCCAGGGTCATTCATGTTGTTTCAAATGGCAGAATTACCTTCATTTTTAAGACTGAATAATATGCCATGGTGTGCGTGTGTGTGTGTGTGAGTGATAGCACATTTTCTTTAGCCATGCATCTGTCAATGGGCACTTGAGTTGATTCCATAGCTTGTCATTATGAAAAATGCTGCAATTAACATGGGAGTGCAGATATCTCTTTAAGTCTCTGAGTCCTATTTTTATTTAGCCTCAAAATAAATGCCAAAATGGGAGTGTCCTTCTTTTATTATGTGATACTTTGAATAATGTTCTAGTTATGTTTAGGAGAAATGAAATTTAGTCAACATATGAAAATCATATTAGGAACTGAAACCCAAAACCATTTGCAACAATTTGCAAGTGGTGGTTCAAGGTACTTCAGAACAACTTTTCACAGGCTGTGCTTCTTATCCTCACCCCAGATCCCAACTGCCTCAGTCCAGAGAGTCACAGAAGAAATTCATTTACCAGTTTGCAGGGTAAACTTGGTAATTTGGGTTGGCAAACTGTTCTATAGTTAAGACCTACACTAACAACAACAGTAATTTATAATCTCATGCATAGCTGGATACTCTGGTAGTTTATCTAGGCAGAGTCATTATCACCCTTGCACACTTGCTATTTCTACATCTTTCAGTATTTACTTTTGTCTTAGTCTGCTCAGGCTGCTATAACAAAAATGCCAGACTGAGTGGCTTAAACTACAGCAATTTCTTTCTCACTGTTCTGGAGGCTGGGAAGTTCAAAATCAAGGTGCTGGCTGATTTGGTTCCTGGTGAGGACCCTCTTCATGGTGTGTCCTAATATGACAGAGAAAGAAAGATCATCTCTCTTGTGCTTCTTCTTATGAGGGTACTAATCCCATTCCTGAGGGCCCCACTTCCACATACAATTATATTGGGGATTAGAGCTTCAATATATGAATTTGGGGGAGACATAAAAATGCAGTCCATAGCATCTTTGGCCTAAACAAGGAGTGGTGTGACATGTTGCATTCAACCAACTCTTTTGCAAGTGACTGATGCTGGTTGCTGAGCTAGTGAGCCATCACCAAGTGGTTGATGTAACTTGGTCATGTTGATGGTAAAAAAAATATTTCTTCAACTGACAACTGAAAAGACAAATAACAAATAAATAAATAAGTGCACCTCCCTCATTTCCAAAATCAACAATTACTATCAATTTTAGCTCCTAAATATTCCTCGAACTCATCCCCCTTCTCTGCCTGACCACCACTACTCTGATCCAGGCTTTCATCTTTTCTTGCCTCAGTGTCGCTGAAATATCCCAATGGGTCTTTCTGCTTCTAGTCTTTCCCCTTTAGGTTCATCCTCCAAACAGGTACCAGAGCAATCTGAATAAAATGCAAACCCAGCTTGTCACTTCCTGTTTAAAAGCCTCAGTGACGGCCGGGCGCGGTGGCTCACGCCTATAATCCTAGCACTCTGGGAGGCCGAGGCGGGTGGATAGCTCAAGGTCAGGAGTTCAAGACCAGCCTGAGCAAGAGCAAGACCCCGTCTCTACTATAAAATAGAAAGAAATTAATTGGACAACTAAAAATATATGTAAAAAATTAGCCGGGCGTGGTGGCACATGCCTGTAGTCCCAGCTACTTGGGAGGCTGAGGCAGAAGGATTGCTTGAGCCCAGGAGTTTGTGGTTGCTGTGAGCTAGGCTGATGCCACGGCACTCTACAGCCCGGGCAACAGAGTGAGAATCTGTCTCAAAAAAAAAAAAAAAAAAATGTTCATACTGTATAACCTAATCAATTCTAGTGGTAGAAGTCCACCCTAAGGAAATAATCAGTGTTACAGAGAAAGACAGAAATTCAAAAATATTACTATTTATAATAGCTAATAGTATATAAACACCATAAATCGTCAACACTAGGGAAATAGTTAAATATAGAACATTCACGATAGATTAATGTATTTTTCAATGTATAAAAAATGGAAAAGTGCTCACAATAAGTAGAAAAAAGGACACAAATTATTTGTATCATGTTGTGATTATATTATACAAACACACACAGAAAAGAATGTAACGAAACAGACTCAAATGTTGTTGATAACATTAATAATGATTAACATTCATTTAAGGCTTACTTTGTGCCAGGCACTTGAAGGCTTTGTGTTATCTTATTAAATCTTTACAACTCTCTGAAGTACTATTATTATATTTTACTGTGTGGAAACTGAAGCTTACAGGGGTAATTATTTACTCAAGGTCACACAGCTGAGTAAATAGCAGGACCTGCCTTCAAATCTGTATCTCTAGATGGTGGAATTACAGGTGATTTGTGCTTTCTTTATGTTTCTCCTTTGTTTCTAAATTTTCTATAGTGAGTATATTATTACTTTTATAATAAAACAGGAAAGAGATACTAAAGAAATAAAGAATGTGAGCACTTTCCCTCAAATTCTTAGTGATGATTACTTTTAAATCCCTTGGATTATTAAGCACCCCTCTGCCTGAGTGGCTTAAAGGATCTCGACTACTAGATCCATAGAACATGTTCCTCCTACCTCCACTCCTGGAGAAGGCAGGCATAATGACCGACCTAAGCTTGGAGTCAGAGATGTGACTCCTATTTCTGCCACCCTCCTATAACCACAGGAAGTTAACTTAACTTCCTTGCGTCTCATACTCCTTTTGAATAAAACGCAGACAAGGATACCTACCGTACAGGGTTAGAGTCATGCCTATGAGATAATGAAATAAGGTTTGTAAAGCAGATGCACAGAAACAGGGTAGCTATAATTGCAATCATCTGTCAGTTGCTGGACTCCAGATTCCACTTCTCAGAACTTCTGTTTCTCTCAACACGCGGAGAGGGGGCAGAGGTGCTGATTCCGTAATTTGGCTAAATATACAAGACTTCCACAGGCGAGATCAATTCCTTATTTAAATTACCAGACTGCTACCTAAACCTTTCCTTCCGAAGTTCTGTTGCCTCCTGTCCACTACATGGGCTGCACACTCACGCTCTGATCCGATCCTCGTGGTACCAGATGTCCTGGATGGGAGATTTGGCTTTGCCATAACGCAAGCGGGGCCTTCGGAAGACCGGCTCCCTCAGCGGGGGAAAGGCGTCATATACGTCAAACCAGAGCGGCTTCTCCTTCAACACCCCAGCCCGAATCAGATCCCGCGTCCTTAGTGAAGGAACAGAACGAAAGCCAGTCAGTTACAACAGCCTGCCAGAGCCCCTGAATCAGTCAAACACACAGCCTGGGACACCAAGATATCACGCAGTCCACACATAAAACGAGGGAGGAGGGAGAAGCAAGAACGCTCCCCCACAACAGGGAAGGTATTTCCCCATCCCAAACCAACCTAACAATGCTCAGGGGTTCAGTCCCTCTATCTTCCCTTATGTGCGTCCCACCCCCGTTCCGTCACGGAAAATGCAAGGACTGTCCAGTCTGGCCCATCAAGCTCTTCCTCCCTTCCTCTTCCTAGAGACCTCGACTCGGGGTAGGGGCGTGCAATCTATAACGTCAAAAATAAATTCAAGGAGACGTCAAGCAAAACTATTCGGAGCCAGGAGAGAGAGCACGAGAGAGGGCCTCAACCCGGCTCAGACACCCGCACCCTACAGAATGCCTCGCCCTGCTCAGGCCCACCCAAGGAAGAGCGTGACCCGCTGCGAACCCCCGCCTGGGGGAGGCCGTCTCAGCCCACCCCTGGCTCCGAGCACGCACCGCGAGAAGACGCTCCCCACAGCTTCCAGGCGGCTGCCCGCCATGGCCAGTGGCTAGGACAGCGGGACCAGCCGCTACCGGAACCGGAAGCGGGAATAGCAAGCACAAGGGGCATAAGTTGCTGACCGAGCCGAAGATCGCTGTGCTAACCGCACAGCCCCACCGGGAGAGCGGAGCAGGCAGAAGCAAATGATGGGCCGAACTGGCGCGCTCCAGGGCTACCTGCCAGGTTCAGACAGGAGCACTCGATAGCCGAGCCAAAAAGGAGGGAGCGAGCAAGAGCAGGGCAGAAGTAATACATGACCGATCTAGGTAAGGGATTAATTATGGTGGCTCTTTACCCTTTCTGGCCCGAGGGAGCCAACTTCTTGCAAGAAGGTTGGGGCTGCGCGGAACGAATGTGGTTGGGGAGAGCGAGGGTGAGGCGCAGCCTACCGTCCTCGGGGAGCCAAACCAAGGGAACAGTCAAGGCAGAGATTTGAGGTCACCCGCTCTAGGCCCGGACTGAGTCTAATCTTGGTCAGAGTCACAAATTACGCAGAAGAAAACTGAGGTCCAGGGAGGGGCTCTTGCCCAGGTTCACGCTAGATCCTGGACCTCGGTCCTCCGCCTCCGGCTGTGTAGCGCTCCCCATTACGCCCGCCCTTTGTCGCCTGAATGCCACCTGCATCCACATTGACAGGGATGCCGACTGCAACTGGTGTTTCCTCTGCAGAGGCGTCGCTGGCCAGCTCCTGTCAGCAGCTTGAAAAGTGAAAGTGTCCGGAACAAACAGATTCCTAGAAGGAAACTAAAGACTATGGGGAAAGGAACCCCTCAGTGTTAAACTGTAAAAAAAAAAAATACAAGCTCTGCATGTACTGTATAGCGTACCCTTTGACTCAGTTAATCATACTTTGGGGAAAATACACCATAGATATTAAAGCATAATTTCATGAGATTATTTGTGCAAGGATCATGGTTGCAGCATTATTTGTGATAGCAAAGAAAAAATCCACCAAATGAGAAATGGCTGGAAAATTATGGTTCCTACATTCTGTGGAATCCTATGCAGCTATTAAAATGAATGAACTAGATCCATACGTGTTTACCTAGATGACTGTCCATGATTTATGGTTAAATGAAAAAGGAAGTTACAGAGAAATGCCTATAGTGGGATCCCAACCTGTTAGAGAAAACAAGCAAACAAATCGCCTCTATATGTGTTTGTTAGAGGATAGAAACTGCAGAAGGACACACAAAGCTGTGAACATTGGATATCTTGAGTGAAACTGCAGGGAGAGAAGGGAGAATTTTTTCTTCCTATATATATGCCTGAGAGTTTGACTTGTAAAGAGTTTGTATTCATATTTGAACTTTTAATCCAATGAGTGTTTTGAATCACATACACACAGTGTCTCCCGGGAGCCCATTATAGCACATGAAATCATCCCAGAGTCCTCCCACTCTAAGAGAGGCTGGTGAGTAGGAGGAAGGGACTGTTTGATGATGAGCAGTTACTACTTTGTGTTATCTCACTGAATCCACACACCTTCCCACAAGGTAGCTATTATTATCCTCATTACAGATGAGAAAGCAAGGCCGCAGGAGGTTAAGTAATTTGTCAGAGAGGCAACTGATAGAGCCAGGCTTCCCGGCCAGCCTGGGACCCACGATCCCTCCTAAGCTATGCCTAAAGATGAAGACTGCTGGGCTCCAGGGTCAAGAAAAGTTGCCCCAAAAGCAAGGAATCCAGTGATCTGGGGTCCAGGGCTAAACCAAGGTGGGTTTCACTGCTGTGTCAGGACCCTCTGGAACAGAGAAGAAAGAGTACAGGTCTGGCCCCTGGGCCACGTATGGAGGCTTGAGTCTCCCAGTCTTGGGGAAGTCTAAAAGACCTTGCTCTGGTGACAGCAAACATGCTCCCAGCTAAATATAGTCTTCTTAGGTCTCCTAACAACTTTCTAATTCTGTCCGAGCCAGAGCTATCTGCCAGCCCAGATTACAGACACACTTGTCTTCTCTCATCAGGGCCTGCTCCCCTAGATTAGTACACTCACTGCTGCTAAAGAATTAGAAGGGTGTATTCCAAGATCAGGCCAAAGACTCAAACCCTCAATAGGGGAGGAATTGCAAGGCAGGAATTTTCTCTCTAAATCATCTTGGGGTGATCCCTGCCTCTTCCAAGCCTTTGAAGTTTCCCTTTCCAGCAGCATATTTAATGCTTCTGTGACAAAGAGAACAGAATGTTGGTCGGCAGAGTGGGGGGACCTTGGAGATGTGAGAACATGACTGATTGGGAGCTCTCTGAGCCTGCAACAGGAAATGCACACCCAAGAAGCTTTCATTCATAAAATGGGAGGGAGCTGTTGGGCAGCAGGGTAAAGGCAGAATAGACAATTGAGGCTTTTTTTTTTTTTTGAGACAGGGTTTCACTCTGTCACCCAGGCTAGAGTGCAGTGGCCTCTTCTTAGCTCACTGCAACCTTGAACTCCTGGGCTCAAGCAATCCTCCTGCCTCAACCTCCCCAGTAGCTGGGACTACAAGTGCACATTGCTGTGCCTGTCTAAACTGTCTATTGTTTTGTAGAGACGGGGTCTCACTCTTGCTTAGGCTGGTCTCAAACTCCTGGCCTCAAGTGATCCTCCCGCCTTGGCCTCCCAAAGTGCTAGGATTACAGGTGTGAGCCACCATGCCCAGCCAAAGCTGTCTTCTTGAGTCGGCACCATGGCATTTCAAGGCTGCAAGGCGCTGGGCACTGATGCCAAGCACTGCACCAGGAACCTCAGTTATCTCATTCAATTGTTCCACTACCTGCTGCCATAGGTAATGTCCTGCCAATCCTACAGGTAAGGAAGTGGAGCTTGTAAACTTTCCAAAAGGCCATGTTCCTTCCACTACACCACTCAGCCCCATTTTAGTCCTACTGTGTCACATTGTACATTGCCCACTAATCACATCACTCTGGGAAAGTTATGTAACTTACCAAACCTCTGTTTCTCCAACTGTCAAAATATGGATGGCAAGGTTAACTATCTTCATCTTTATTGCAAGAGTAAAAGTGAACATTCACGTAAAGCATTAATTGCAGTACCTGGCACATAGTGAGTGCTTGTGAGCAACAAATCTGAAAGCTATTACAGCATCACTCTTGCTGTTGTGTTGTATAATCCACCAACTGCCACCTGGATTGCAGCATTTTGATGATATTTCATAGATTGTCTTTATTGTCATGTTTTCTTATTCAGTGATCCATTCATTCCACAGGCATTTAAGCACCTACCTGACTACACTGAGTCTCAGGAATCCAACTGTCCAGTAGGGTAGACAGAGGGGCAAAGACATAAATGACAGGTTATGTACCACATAGCTTGTTGGTTGCATTAAGTTTGCTAGGGCTGCCATCACAACACCCATACCACTGACTGGGTGGCTTAAACAACAGAAGTTTATTTTCCCACAATTCTGGAGGCTAGAAGTCCAAGATCAAGGTGTCTGTGAGGTTAGTTTCTTCTGAGGCCTCTCTCCTCGCCTTGCAGACAGCAGTCTTCTCCCTGTGTCTTCACATGGTCTTTCCTCTGTGTGGGAAGTTCTGTATCTTAATCTCCTTTTCTTATGAGCACACAAGGCATCTTTCATTAGGGTCCACCATAATGACCTCATTTTGATGTAATTACCTCTTCAAAGACCCTACATCCAAATACAGGAACATTCTGCAGGTACTGGGGGTTAGGGCGTCAACATATGAATTCAAGGGAGACACAGTTCAGCCCATAACTCTGATTAACACATTGCCTGCCAAACTAGAAAAAAAATATTTTCCTTGGGGCCATGGCATTGTATTATAAAAATAGAATAAAAACTTCAAAAACAAAACAATCCTTTCTAATTTAATTTTAAAAGTGTTATTTTTTATTGATTTCTGTGTGTGAGTTATATACAACTTGAAAAATAATTTATGTGGCTCCCAAGGTAAAGAGATGTGTGAGCTACATATGCTTCACAAGGCCCCAGGCTCAAAACTAGCGTGAGTTAGATACAACTCACATGGCAATTAATGTGTTAATGAGCTCTGAGTAGCTCCCGTTTGCCCAAGCAGATCCACACCCACCCTGTGTCGTCCCTCACCCTGCCCTGTGCCACAGGGGGCTGACTTCTGTGGACTGTATCCCCAGCCCCTTCCCCTCTGCATCCAGCTAGACTCTAGCTGGTACCACCAACAAGAAGCATTGGCAGGGGACTTGAAGGACGGAGGAGAGTGAAGTCCATCCCTATTTCCCGGGTTCCCTCCTTGAACATAAAGTCCCGGCACATAAAGTCACATGGCTTTCTCGGGTCACCATCCCTCCTTTGCCCCTTGACGCCTAGGCACAGTTAGCAACTGTGCCTCTGTTGCTAGCCACAAAGTCCAGGCCATCCCCTGTGGCTTCCCTACCCTCTGCACACAGCTTTGTAAGTAGCACCCTTATTTAAGTAGTGCATGGAGATTGTCAGACAAAAAGAGGAAGTGCATCCCCAAAAGTGGAACAGCTTTGATAAGCAAGAATCCCAGCATATTGGTGAAATCACGAATATTGCTACTCACCTATGGCAGAGAGCCAGGATCAGGGAGCAGTTAGTTTAAAAGGGGGAAAGCAATAGAATATATTCAATCACCAGTGTAAGAATTGTAGGCCTCCTGAGTCCGAGCACAAGGGTGCAAGGCAGGCAGGGCGGTGTTAGAAGAGGAGGCAGAGTGCTTTCTTTTCCTTGAGGGGCTTGGGCTGTGCTGCCTTTCCAGCACTTTCCTTTAGACACCCACTCCTCGGCTTCCTGTCAAGAGTCAGTTCAGTGGGAAAGCTTTTCAGCCACAGCACACACTCAGCCAGACTGGGTGAGTGACCCCGAACTGCTCCCTCCTCCTGGAGCTATTCTGTCTCCCTTTGTGCTGTAACTCTGTTTACTCCTCTGACTCTGTCCAACCCAGCCTCTTTGAGGACAGGAACTAGACTCTTTCTCCACTCTCGGCCTGGTGCTTGGCCCAGAGCTAGCTGGCTCTTAGAGTTTTCCAGTGAACAACACGGATGCATAAAGCCAAGTTAGGACAAATGAGGATTCTGTGATCTCAGTCCTCCCTTCGCTGTCTGCCCACATCTGGCCCTTCCTCCCTCCCTCCTAGGCCAGAGTTCCTTCCAGGCCTTCCCCAGAGACACTGCTAGGGCGAGAGCTGTGGCTGAATGGAAATAATCCCCTGCCCCACCATGCACTGGGCATCCTGATCATTTCCACTTCTGAATGTCCTCTGTCCTCTGAATGTCCATTTTACAATTCTCTAGGCCTCAGCTTCACCATCATAAAATGGGGATAATCATAGCACCTAGCATAGAGACTGTAGTGAAGCATCAGTGGGTTAATACTTACAACGTGCTTAAAACAGTGCCAGGTGTATGGTAACTGCTCAATAAATACAAGTGATGATAACAATTTCTGATTACTGCATGCTTAAGAGCACCGATGTCCTACCATTAAATCCCGCCTAGCAATTTACAAGCCATTTTCATATGGCTTCCCACTCTAAACTCAAAGGGGGCTTGCCCCAAGGAGAATTCAGTTCTGGCAGAAGGGAAGTAAACACTTTTATGCCCACAAGTGCCCTGGAAGGTCCTTATCACTGCAACCAAGGAAACAATGTTTCAAATGTATTGTTGAAATTAAAGGACAGCTGAATCACTCTGTGGGGATTGGAAGCCACTGAAGATGAGACCCCTTGAAGGCGGACATTTCAGGGCTGGTGTGGGAAGTCAGAGCACCTTGATCTTTCATGTACGAATGAACCTCTTTGGGACCTTGGACAGGTCTGAACCTGGGTCTGCATTTCTAACAGGCTTCCAGGTTGATGCCAGTGCTGCTAGTCTGTAGATGGGGTAACCACACTCCATCTTTCTTTCTTCTGATAAAGAACTGTGACTCTTTACGCTCTAGAAAGGACACCCGACACCAGGCCTCAGCTCTCCAAGCAAGATAGATGCTGGTTTGTGGGCCCTGAAACTTATATAATCTTAGTGACTCTTTTAAGAAAAAAGTAAAAATATTTTTGTTTTACAAATTCTACAAAACACATGACCACATGAACAGAGCAAATTCCCTTCTGTCTGTTTAGCCCCAGGCCCAACAGGTGCTGACATCTTCCTTCTGGGAAAATGGTGCTGGGTCTCTCAGTGGCCAGCGACTGCCACTTCCGCAAGATGACCACCAGGTGGCAGTAGATTTACACAACCCCCCTCCAGGCCCCCCCACCCAGCTCCAGAAATTTCCAACTCTTCCTCCAGCTGGCACAGCCCGCTAATCCAACAAATTAATCTATGCTGTGATAATGGCCATAAGGAGTTCATGTGCTTCTCTCTCAATAGCATATTTGCCATTTAATGGAAATGCTAAGAGATTGTTTTTAAAACCAGATAAAGAATGCTAATGGGGGACTTCCAGTACTCTGTTGAATCACGGATCACTGTGGAGATGTTTTTGAGCAAGTGGGTCCTTTCTGTGTGCCACAAATTGCATCTCTGCAGGAGTCCTGGGTCTTATCACCTGTAGCCCACCCCACCCCCACCTCCAACATACAGCCTAGTGTTTAGGTACCAGCTCTGGAGCTCAGCTACCTAGGTTCAAATCCAGGTACTACCACTTACTGAAGGTAGGTGTAGAGTAAGGACTTTAGCATCTCTATGCCTCAGTTTCCTGATCTGTGTGTGAAATGGGAGCAATAATACTGAGTGCATATAATTGTTATGGGGATTAGGGAAAATAATGTATGAAAAGTACCCAAGAAGTGTCTGGCACGCAATAAGCACTCAATAAAGAGCTACCACTTTCATCATCCCACACCGTGCCTGCTTCTTTTGTTCTTCGCACCAAATTCTCCTGTTTTTCCCTCCAGCCCCTATCCCCTACCCCCAACCAGGTGCTTTGAGAGAAGAGAGGGAGGGTTGAGATCCCAGCATGGTAATAACCAGGCCAGTTCCTTCTGGGCACGGCATTTCCCAGACCCTTGATCTCCTTTCAAGTTGGGGCTGAGCCGTGGGGACTCAAAAGGATAAGAAGGGGAGGGAGCACCAGCTGGACCAGACTCCAGATATCCTGGCTCAGCATTTTTGCAGAAGATATAAATCTGTGAGTATCATCTTGTGGGTACCAGGAGCCCAGCATTTGTAGATAAGCATGGTGCATGAGGGTAGGTGGCTGGGGCAGTCACCTGGTCCAGCCTGCCCCTGCTCCCGGGTCCTCTACTCACCTTCGGCTGGGAGTCAGGGACTCATCATCAAATAGAAGCTTCATCTTCTGCACTCCTTGTCAGACCTGATAAGTGTTCTCCCTCTTTTTCTCTCTTTGGTTATAATCACCTTCAGTCTCATCTATACTAATAAGCAAAATGGTGTAAAACTTTGCTGCATATTAGAATCACCTGAGATTTCACAAGCTGATTCCCAGGCTAAATCCCAAACTAATTAAGTCAGAATCTCTGGGAATGGGACGCACACACCAGAAATGATTCTAATGTACAGCAAGTTTGAGAACCAGTGTTCGACAGCAGCGTTTCTCAAGCTTTCATGTGCATGCAAGGCACCTGAAGAGTTTGTTAAAATATACATTCTGATTCAATAGGGCTGGGGCAGAGCCTGAGATTCTGTGTTTCTAACAAGCTCCCAGATAATAACCGATCCTGCTATTCCACAGACCCAACTTTGAGTAGGAAGGTTGTGGAACTGTGGCGCTCAAACATGAATATGTATGAGAATCAATGTCTGGAGGGCTTGTTAAAATGCACCCCGGTTTCAGATTCAGTAGGGCTGGAATGAGGCCTGATAATGTGCATTTTTAACAAGCACCCAGGTGATGGCAATTCTGCTGATGCTGCTGGTTCTTGGAGCACTTTTTGAGCAGCAGGGGTGTAGAGGAGGCAATACTGGTTTTGGAGTCAGGCAGCTCTGGGCCCCCTTTTCTTGCTTCATGATGCCCTAGCTCTGTGATCTTGAATAAATTACTAAACCTCTCTGAACAGTCATTTCACCACCTGTAAGTGGCTGTTATTGGGCAAGCTCAATTGGGTTAATATGAAACACCTAACAGACTGCCTGGTGTGCTGGTCCTTAAAATTGATTGCAAATTTGAATTACCTGGGGAGCTTTAAAAAACAAAAACATAATTGTTGATGTGATTGGCCTGGAGTACTGAGCATCAGGATTTTTAAAAAAGCTACTCAAGTAATTCTGTGCAGCCAATACTAGGTACTGGCCTAGC
Source organism: Lepilemur ruficaudatus (assembly GCA_963574885.1). Taxonomy (NCBI): domain Eukaryota; kingdom Metazoa; phylum Chordata; class Mammalia; order Primates; family Lepilemuridae; genus Lepilemur; species Lepilemur ruficaudatus. The sequence continues at coordinate 29,643 of CAUYRT010067401.1, read as the reverse complement.
ACCATGGCTCCCAAACTATAGCGTACATCAGAACCATGGATTGCTGGGCTGAACACCCAGACTTTCTGACTCAGTAGATCTGGGGTGGGCCTGGGAATTGGCATTTCTAACAAGTCGCCATGCTACTTGTGCTGGGGCTGTGCTCCAGGGATTACACTGGTCTGCACTACCAGTAAATACCATGCAGAGAATCAGCACTGGAGGGTCATCTTGGTTTGCTTAATACAGCACAGGTGGGGCATTGCCAGCTGTCCCAGGTATGCCACTTTACAAGCCCACCTGGGTCCGACTGGCATTGGTGCCAGACCCTGATGGTAGATGAACCTCTTTGAAGGGAGGGCAGGGGGAACCGGTGTTGTCAGGAAGAGAGGGGCCACTGAGCTCAAACATAGCATGGGGGGAAGAGGAGCCTCCTTGGCCTAGTGACCCAGAGTCCAGGAACCAGAAGTGTGGTTGGAAGCCGCAAGGAGGCTTTTGGCTAAACACAGGAAGACCTTTTTAACCTTGAGAACGGCCCTGTCTGGAAATGGCACCAGCTTACTCTGGGCAGTGAGTTCTCTGTCCTTGTAGCGGGAGGTAGCCTCACTGAGCTGGGGAGAAGGGGAAGCTAGAGATACAGGAACTGGAAGATCTCTGCCGTCCTTTGAAGTCTGAAATCGCACTTCCCTACAGCCTCCAGTCCGGCCTTGAATCCAGAAGCTATTTATTTAGGGAGGTGACGTCTGGAGCTTTCCCAACAGACTGACTTTCCCCATGGTATTTCCTTTGCCTGGAGACAAGTGGTTTACATCCCTGGGGCAAACAGGAAGGTGACAGCGCTGGACAAAGCCGGCAGGTCAGCAAGGTTGCTGGGACAGCAGGTGTCATCTTGTGAGGGTAGCGGAGAGAGGACTGAGCCCTTTGGGCCCTAGGTTGGCTGCGGGTTAATGGGGGCGGGCGAGGCAGGTGGCCCGTGGATGTGACGCGGCGCTCCAGGGGTCAAACCCTGACCGAGGCGGGAGAAGGAAGGAGGGTTCAGCCCACGCCGCCCGCCACATCAGAGCACCAAGAGAACACCAAGTCTTTATTACAGGAATTCCTATGAAACAGCTCCAAGAAAAAACCCACACATAGGAGGAAAAAAATAACAAAGCAACACACACAGACGTGGGACTGGAGCTTCCCCTGCCTTGCGCCCGTTCCTGGCGCGGGAGGGGTCAGGGCCACAGCCCCCTCCTCGGCCCCTCGGGATCAGACCCCTCTGGAGCTCGGGCTGGCGGCCCGGGGGTCTCCTTGGGGACCTCTCCCTCCCTCCAGGGACCGCAGGCCTGGCCGCTGGGAGCAGCGGAGGACGAGCGCTCCTCTTCGGCCGGCGCCCCCGCGCCAGGTTCCCCGGCCCTGCGCGCGCTTCCAAACTTGGTCACGCTCGGCGGCGGCGCGTCCGGCCTCCGCTGCGCCCTCGCGAACTCGGGACCACCGAGGCCTCCCCGGGATCGGATCCCACTCCCAAGCCCCAGCCCCGCGCCGGGGAGCGGGCCCAGGCTGCTTCCGGCGCCCGCGCTCGGGAAGGCCCGCGCGGCCCCGTGGCGAGGGCGGGGCCAGAGAGACGCGGCGGCCCCGCTGCCCTTGGCAGTGGCTGGTACCGGGTTAGCGTTCGCGGGGTCGGAGTTTTCCTCCTCTCAGCACCCGGCAAGCCCTTCTGCCCTAGGCGCTCAGCCCCTCCACCTGGCTCTTCCGCCTGCGCCTTCTCACGGGGTCACTCCGGAACCGCCGCTGCCACCCTTAGAGGACGGCATGGCTTCCGTCTGTGGGCCCCCACTGTGGCATGACTCCGGAACGGGCTTTTGGCCTCTGCCAAACTAAAGACCCTGCCTGGCCTGAGTCCTCCAGCTCCGGGGCCCCACCCTCCCCCATCCCTGCTGGGTGAAAGGGAGGCTGCCCCAACCGAGGGTGCCCAGGGATCTCCCACCCGCACGGTGGGTAGGAGTCGTGCGGAGGGTCGGCAGCCCGGGGAAAGGCCAAGGTGCAGGAGGCTGCGGGGAGAAAGGGCACAAGGTGGCCAGAGGGGGGGTGGGGGCTGGTAGAGTCCGCAGCAGGAGAGATGGGGAAGGGCAGGAGGCAGGGGCTCCACCTTCAGACCAGAGCCTCTGGTAGGGTCATCTTGCCTTTTCCCATAATCCAACTTTTGCATGTTTCCTGGAAATTTAATTTTTTTTTCAGAAGGGGGGTTGGTTCCCGCATTTCCACTCCTTGCCCATAGAAAAGCCTGGCTACAAAAGGGGCTCTGATTGGCTGGTGCCTCTAGCCCCAGGTCCTTCCTCTGATGGCAGGATGGCAACTCCGAAGTTCTAAGTCCCAAGGAAAATGGCAGTGGCTGGGCTGGACTGTGGCCAGAAGACCACTAGGCCTCGGTTCTCAAGCACCATCTCTCTGGCTGCAGCTGGGCCCTTCAGCTGGGGGCCAGTGTTGCACTCTGGCTGTCCCCATGGGGTCACATCACCTCCCGAGAGGAGGAGCTGCTGGCACCTGGCAGGGAAAGGGATGGGAGAAGAAGTCTTTTTCAGAGGAGCCCAGTGGTCTTTCCTGGTCTTCCTGGTCACTGGCTTCTGGAGAGAGAGTTTTGGGCAGAAGCTACCAAAGATAGGACCCTTCTCCTTTCTACAGGGCCTCTCGATCAGCCTTGGAACTCTGCCTGTGTCATCCCCCTCAACCAAACTTCTAGAAGTGCTCCAACTTGCCGAGCTGCAGGGACTCTGGCAGCTGGAGATGGAGTGGGGGCATGGAATTCTGGGGAGGAGCAGCTGTAGGGGCAGGGGCCTGGCCCATTCTGAGACTGTAGGAGCTCAGAGGAGCTAGACACGGGGCCTGTAGGGGCAGAAAAGTAAACTGGGGCCAGAAGTTGGTAGGCCCCAGACACCAGGCTGAGGAGTTCATAAGACTTCACTCAGAAGACCCATTCAAAGAGCACGGAGAAAGGGAACTACAGTGCTCTGGTGGTGGGGGAGCAGAGTAGGGACATCGAAGAGACCAGGGCTATTAGGTGATGGAAGGAATAGGGAGGAGAAATGAAAGGGCAGTCAGGAGCAGACACCGTCTGGCTCTCAGTGAGTTGACATCCAAGGCTGGAAGGACAATTATGGGTGCAGCTGGGGACACGGAGCAGATCTGGAAATAACTGTGATGGAGATTCAGACTGTGGAGCCAACTGCACAGAAGTGTTGCTGGTGCTATAAAGGAGGGCTGCCCTGCTGCCAGAGAGTAGGGAGTGAGGAGACTGGGAAGAGGGTCAAGGGCAGAGCAACAGGGAGAGCTGGTATTTAGGGAGGGAGAGGAGCAACAGGCTTCCTGGCTCACAGGAGTGGAGGGAGGGCCACCGGGAAAGAATATGGGTGGGCGTTGTGGGAAGAGCAGCTGGAGAGTGCAGACTAGCATGGGGCCCTGGACTGGTAGGTGACCTCCTTGAGCCAATCGGGGTGGTGGCAAGGGCTGCTAGCCTGCAGCAGGTGAGAGAGCATGCCGAGGAAGATACTAGGGACCCTGGTTTTTAAGAGGGGGAGGAGGAGGATGTAAACTTGAGGAAGGAGCTGGAGAGGGAAAAGCTACAAGTCCTAGGAGAGAATAAATGATGAGCAAGGTTCCCATGCAGGTGGCTTTAGACAGGACCTGTTTTCCCCCGGGGGCCAGTGGGAAGGAGAAGGGTGTGGGAGACAGCAGCAACATGGAGTGGGGTGGAGGCGCTTCCCCGGAGGGCTCTATTTGGGTACTCCAGGGAAGTGCAGAGCATCGGGGTACAGCTCTGTGTGTGGGCAAAGCCTGAGGAGGATGGAAGGGGCTGGAAGCGCCGGGAGAGGGCTGTGGCAGGAAGGCAGCTGCAGGGGAGTGAGGGCCAGCGGCTGCCCAGGTGGAGGGGTGCTTGTATTTCCTGGTTTATGTCGCCTCCAGCCTCCACGTAACTTTCCTGAGGGTTTGAAACGGGACCACACCTGCCACACTGTCAGCCCAAGAAAGCCTTGTGGATGCTGCCCCCTGGGACCAGACCAGCAGCTAGGGAAGGGTGGGCAGGCTGCCTCCTGATAGGGGGAGGGGGCTGGAAGAGGGACAAATGTGACAAGTCCTGCAGGAGGCCTTAGCATTCTGTTGCTCCCCTAGAGGAGTGCAGGGGGAGAAAGGAGGAAAAACAGCCCCTGGGTCCAGGGCTCCAGCCAGAAACAGAGCTCCCTGGAGGACCTGTCTCCTCATCCCTCCTCATCCGGCTATGGCAGGTCCCTGGCCACCCAACCCAAGGAGAGGCTGGAGAGAGTTCTGTGTGTGCATGGCCAAATTGAGGCCACCTCTGTTTTTCTTAAATTGTCCTCTTACTGTGCTACATGTGTCCTGGACTATCTTCTCAACCAGGCTGTTAACTATTCAAGGTCAAAGCTGATTTTTGTTTTCCTGTTCTCAGCACCTGTCACAGGCAGGTATGGTTTATCTTTCGTCAAATGAATGAATAAACAGAAGACAAGTTGCAATGCAGAAGCCTGTGTCCCTGCCACGACTATGAAGGAGGAGACCCAGGACCTGTGCTACCCAGCTGTTTCAGCCCAGCACCTCTGGAACCCTGAGAAGACACAGGTATGGAGGTGGCAGGGCCTGGCCTTGGCCAGTCCCAGGACAGCTATGGCTCCAGGCCTTACCTCTTACTGTCCTTCTCGCAGGGCTTCCTCCACCTTGGGGATCTCCTGCCGCCTTCCCCGGAAGTCTTCATCTGAAAAGCAGAGGGAAGCTGCCTCACCCTGCACCCTGCAGGGCCTTGCTCAGGCAGGTCCCTCAGACTCTCTCTGCCCCCTTCATTTGGGACACATGCTGGACCCCAGGTGGGGGATGCATGGATCTGGTGAGAGAGGCAGTAGGACACCCAGGTGCTGGCCTGGCTCCATCACTGAGCTCTGAGACATTGGACAAGTTCTTCCCTCCTCTCTGGGGCTCAGTTTCCTCAACTATAAATGGGATGGGGAAGTTGGACTATCTAGATAACCTTTAAGCCCCTTCTTGTCCTTGTTTCTAGATGTCTCCTGACCCCAAAAGGGCCCCTCTTGCTCTGTGGCATGAAGATTGGGGCTCAGTTGTGGGCCTGGCAGGGTCTTCTGGCTCACAAAGCCTTTGGAAGGGACTGAGTGAAAGTAAAAGCCGACAGACCACCAGGGAGTGGGGAGTGAGACTTCGAAGAGGGAAGTCCTGCCCAGCGCTTGGTTCTCAAGTTGACGCCCCTCCATGCGAGTAAGCCTGTCTGCCCTCTCACACCCCAGAGAATATTCTAGAGACAGTACCTGGCACTTTGTGTTGCAGGTAGAGATCTAGGTGGAGGTGGGTCTAGGACCCCCTTTAAGGGGTTGCAGGAAGGGGAAGCAATGTGGACCAAGTAGGGAAGATCCGTTTCTTTGGGTCACCTGCCCACCAAGCCTGGACATGTCCCCAGGATGGGTGCTCTCTCCCTGACAGGTTGGGTCCACCTGTGAAACACCCAGGACCTCCTCTGGGACAGTCCCCAATCACAGGCAAGTTGGAGCTTAAGATTCCCCTCCTGTCTCACCGCAAGCGTGGCCCTCCACGTCGTCCAGGAGGTTGGCTGTGGACGCGGCAGCCCCTAGCCTGGTGCGCTGTTCAGGAAAACTATCCCACAGATGGGCAGGCATTGCCCTAGTCCTCCCAGTTCACTGCCCCACCCTTGAAGCCCAGGAGGCAACCACCACGCCCACCTGACCCCCAGTACTGCCTCTGCTAGCTCCTTGCAGCCAGGCCCTGACACTCCCACCCACTCCCATCTCTGGAGACAGAAGCAACTCTCCCCCTGCTCCCCTTTGGTTGTTAAGCTTCTAATATCCTGTGCCCTGTGTGACAAACACGAATGAGAGTTCAGGTGAAAACGTGGAAAACCTTATTCCTACTGGAGGAACTGAACGTGAGAAGGCAAGGCCAACGTGCTTGCAATGAGGAGGATCCGTGCACCAGTTCAGCTAGAGAAATCAGGGACAGGTTTGCAGATTTTGAGGGAAGAACCAATTTTTCTCCCCAGATGCAGATTAGCCCAGACCAAAAAAGCAAGAAGTTCTGAGCCTGCAGAAGGACAACAGGAGCTATAGCCCCACACCCTAGGCCTGGTTCTTGGTTGGCACCAGGAGATGGGCAGTGGGCTGGTGGCCTGGCTCATGGAAGGCAGGGGAGGCCACCACTCCTGGAGGAGGTCACAGCCGCAGGGATTCCAGCGAGGGTTTTGCTCAGTGACCCTTGGTTTCCACCTCCCCCACCCAGTGCCAGCTGGAAAGGATACGAATGATGCTTCAACAAGTGTTTCCTCTTTGACTTCCTCATTTTGGTCTTCTCAGAGAAGGCTCGGGCGAGTTCAAACAGCTTCCTCCGAGTGGCTGGGGGCAGAGAGACCTGTGAGTCATTGTCTCGGCAGCCAGAACACCAGATGGCCTCTCCCCAGGTATAGAGAGGCTGGGGAGGACCAGCCCCTGACCCCAGGTAGGGGAAGGGGAAAGACCAGGGTGGGAGCCCGGAGAGGCAGAGATGACAGGAATCACAGACCATGGATGCCAGCCAGGGAGCCAGGCTGCCATCCCAGGTCTGCCTGCAGGGGCAGCACAGGCCACCATGAGCCAGACCTAGGGACAGCCGGCAGCCCAAGATCCGGGTATTCCTTCCCCAGCTGCAACAGACTGCATCACCTCTTGGCTTTCTTTCCAGCTGCCACTGCTTTCCGCCCCTCCCCTAGCCACCTACAGAGTTGGTTCTGGGATGTCCATGACTAATCTGAGATTTTTCCCGGAAACAGCCTGAAAGGAGGGCAGCCTCGTGCAGGCATGGTTGTGGGGCTGCATGGTGGGGAGGGAAAGGGGGCATTCAGGGCGGGGGCAGGCAGGACTTTGTGGAAAGGGGTTCCCCACCCTGAAGGCCTGCTGCCCCCACAGAGCGCAGCTTAGCGAGGGCGTCTGCGCGCAGGAACGTGAGTGCTACAGTCGGGGCGAGGGCATGTGCGGCGCATTATTTTTCTGCAGACAGCTGGCTCAAGAGGATTTAAAACTTAATTTGTCTCCAGACTCAGCTGCAGAGGGAAGTGAGGCAGGAAGGCTGAGGAAGCCAGCCTGCGATTAAAATGTCACTTCGGTTCACCAAGAGTCGGCCACACTAAACATTCTGGGTGGCTCCCCCCTCCCATGAGCCCACAGGGCCCGTCTCAGAAGAGCGGGAGAGCGAAGCGGGGTGTGGGCCAGACTCACACTTTCCCATGTGTTTCAGCTTGTCCCTGAATAAGGCATCTTCAGACACAGCGGGGTTGGCGTCACCAGTTCCTGGAAGGAGGAGACACCGGTGAGGGCCGGCCGGAGAGGGGAGCAGCCACCTGTCTCAGGAAGGGTGTAAAGAGCTGGCTTCCTCCCTGACCAAGGAGCAGTTTGAAACAAGGAGGACACGCAGGGCTCTGGGAGCACTTCTTCCCCTCTGTGGGCCTCAGTTTCCTCCTTTGTAAAAATGGGAATCATCTCATGTTCTGCTGTGTGTTTGGAGAGACTGGGGTCCCAACTGCCCGCTTTTCTGCCTAACTCTCCGGTTCTAGAAGTCATGTCGGTAGCTTGAAAGCAGCTGTGGTGGGAGTGTGTCCACCATGGAGGTCGCCAGGTGCCGCGAGCCGGGCTTCCCCTGCACTCAAGAGCAGGCTGTTAGACGTTCATTAGCACACCTCAGGCCTGCCTGCATCTGACACGCGTGTGACAGGGTGACAGTACAGAGCTGGCATTCGGCCAAGGTGAGTCCCTTCTCTTTCCTTCCAGGCTCAGCCTCCTCCATTCCTCCCTCCCAGACACAGGGTTTCTGGCTACTTAGACAGTGAGTAGGAACGAGAGTGGGGCTAGTCCTAGAGTCAGAACACAGCCGGGCCACCCAGGCTTCCGGCTCAGTGAGCACCCACTTGGGTCTCGCACCGCCCATTGCAAAAGCCCCTGCTCTCCATCCTGCAACGCGGCTAATCCCCAGTCACCTTGCCTGCTAAGTCCCCTCTGAGCCATTCTGATCCATCTTAGCAGCCCTGGTGTCTCCAGTTTTCAGGATCAAGGACAAGAGGCTCTGGTTAAAACTCCCAGATGCGCATCTGGTGGGGCCTAAGCTGCCAGCCTGTTGCTTGTGAATCAGTTCCACAGGATGTTCTCCCATGGAGCTGGGGCCAGCTGAACTGCCCTGCACCCCCTCCACTACACCCTGTGAGGGCTGAGCTCCCCCTGTCCCTGTAAGGTCTGCTCCAGGCGAAAGCTGCTGAGTCTTTCTTGGGGGCAGAGGGAGGCAGCCTGGGTGGGGGTAGGAGCTGCTATTCCCACACAGGTGCACAGTCCACAGGTGCCACGTGTGGAACCAGGGACTCCTGGGCCTGTGCTGCATGTTCCCAGCTCCACTCAGCCCTCTGGTCTGTGCTTCTCCGTAGCACTGCTGCCCCCCACCCCGGGTCCTCCTCTAGCCATTAGGATACCTGAGCAGAAGGGCCCAGCCCTCTTTAGAGGCCATACTTGCTTCTCACCACCTTGTACACAAAGCTTGAAATTTCTCTTCCTCAAATACCTAGGGCAAGGCCTAGCAGATGGCAGGTTATTCCCCACTATTGAATGAATGAACGAATGAATGAGCTCTCCCAGATTAATCCTGCCCTCCTCTCCATGCATTTGCTATGATCAACAAGTATGTCCTCGGCTTTGCTGGTCTGCTCTGCCTATTTCTTGGATAATATCTCCTTACAAGACCCTAAGTTCCCCCAGGCAGAGACCAAGCCCTAAACGTCTGTGAGTCCCTCCTGTGTCCACTCCCCACCACGGGATGTTGCAAGGTGCAGGGTGCCCTCTAGCCTATACTCCAAGCACAGGTTGGGAGTTCAGCCCGCCTGTGTTGGCCAGTCGCAGCTGTGGGCTCAGAGACCCCAGCAGCCGCTGGATTGGTAAGGACCCAGGACTGCTAAGTGGAACAGCCACCTCACTCCACGATGGGTGTGGATGTGGGGGCAGAAGCAGCTCCTCCAGCCTGCTGAGGAGGCCAAGGCCCCCACCCTCTATTTCCTTACTCTACCCTCAAACTCTAAATATGCAAAGTTGGGGTGTGAGCCCCCTATGCCCTCCAGGCTCCTCTCCCCGGCAGGCAAGGTTACCTGGGACAGGAGAAGGAAAGCTGAAGTCGTTTCCCACAGCCACACTGCTGGACTTGGATTTCTGGGATTCGTATTTCAATCGATCTGGAAAAGGACCATGTTCTTGGGTCAGGGAATTTAGCTCCTGGGCTCCCAGGAGCAGGCTGGGCCAAGACACAGGAGGTCATTGGAGGCTGAACCCTCAGAATCACACACAGGCATGCACAGGCACACAAATATGCGTGTACACGATGTCTACTGGCTCTTAAAGAACCAGTGATAACAGAACTACTGCCTGACAACCACCTGGAATGTTGGAATGTCAGAATTAGAAGGACCCTGAGAGATCATAGAGTCTAAACCCCCTAATTTAAAAGGAAAAGCCCTTAGACCTCCAGCACCTTTGCTGCAGAGCCAGGGCCAGCTGTGGGCCTCCTCCATCTCAGCCCAACATTGTCCCCGCACGACCCTCCCCCACCAACACACCATCAGTTGCTCACACACAAGCCCTCGCCCTGTGACTGTCACACAGATAGACCTCCGTGGCCTTTTGCCTCCACCAGCCCAAACACACTCCCACTCTGCAGGAAAAAGGTAGCCAGGCTGGGGAGCAGGGTCTTCCACCCAAAGAAAACCCAAATACCCAAAAAACTCAAGAGCCCCTGCTCTAAGGTCCTCCTCTCAGGGAGTCTTTCCCATTCTGGCGCCCATGGACCCCGTCACTGTGTTCCCGGAGCCCCAGACACATCACGCCTGCCTGTGACCGTGCTCTTTTGTCCCTGTCACCCTTTGCCAAGGGGCCCGTGGCTGGCACGGAGCAGAGGTGTGAAGGGAAGGAGAGGGCCTAAGAGGGCACATCCCTCTTCCTCTAAGTCTCGAGGGAGGAGGGGTAGCTGGTGACCCGGGTCCCTGTGGGCAGAATTCTGGGGCTCCCAAGGCATAATTTGGTGGGAGTTGTGCCTCAGTCAGACAGAAAGCACCGGGCACCCTTGGCCTCCAGCTCAGTGCTCTTCCAAACTGTAAGGCCAAGGCCAGCCCCAACTCCCTTCTCTAGCCATGGAAAAGCAGCCCCAGCGCCCCTGACCCCAGAGCCCACCTCTCTCCAGGGCAAGGAGGAAGTCGCGGTTGCGCTGCAGCTCCTTCATGAACTCCTCATTCTGCAAGAAGAGCGCGATCCTCTCATCCTCCAGGTACTGCTTCCAGCGGCTCTCCTGGTCTCGGGGCCCAGGCCCTGCCGTGGCAGGCGGGCCTCCCTCTCTGCTCACAGGCTTGGGGCCCCCTGGGTTACCCTGAAGAGGGGAGCGAGCATGTTGAATGCCTACTCACAGGGCACCTGTTGCACAAACATTCACGTACATCTGGTGTACACGTGCCCTTTCCCAGGATCCTCTAGCCCCACCCTAAGGCCCACACCTCCTAATGCAGCAGCCAAAATCCCACGGAACAGCCCTCTCTGCTCGGGAAGCAGCAAGGACATAAAAACTATTTTCCTTCCCCACTGTGTTGTCTACACCCTGAATAGTCCTGAAAAGGGATTTGCAAACTGCTCACCAGCCCCAATGTGGATTCCCAAACTCAGCTTAACCCTCCCTGTACCAGCTGCCTGCAGGGCGAGCCCGTCCCCACTGCAGGGACCCCTCTGGGCAGGCCAACGTCTGGGGAGAGGCTGCCTTGGCCCCTACCCAAGGGAGGGAAGGGGGTACCCTGGCCCTCTGCCACTGGCTGCCTCATGCCCGCCTCCCTCTAGCCCGAGGTGCCCCTGCAGGAGAGAACCGCCCCAGGCTGCCACCTTCCCTGAGCAGAACAGGAAACCTCCAGGCCCAGACGGGAAGTGAGGCTTTCGGTTCAGCGTTCTTTCCCTATAAACCCAGGGCAACAGAAATAGCTCAGCCACAAATCAGGAAGTGAAACTGGCTGGCACACACTGTGTGGGCAAAGAGAGATGCTGGACGTGCAGGTGGGAGTGGGAGGTGAGGGCAGCCCCTGTCACCTGTATGCTGTCCAGCTGCTGGGGCAGGATGCGGAGAAAGTCATCGGGGAGGTTGCCCAGCAGCGGTGGATTCCAGTTCCGATAGTGCCTCTGGCTCGGAGGAGGTCCGGAGCCCAGTGCATCGATCCTGTGGGGTGGGAGGGAGTAGTCAAGCCCAACCCCAGGTCTCCTGGGGCAGGAGGACCCTGCTCGGAGCTTCCCATGGCCTCCACTGCCTCCAGAGCAGAGGCCCATCACCCTGTCTCAGCACTGGAGACTCTTCTCCATCAGCTCAGCTAACTCCCAGCCTTGGCAGTGACAGTCACTACCCTCCCAACACCCACACCCCTCATGGGTCTCATGAGCTCTGCTCATGGTGCTAACGTGTAATGTTGTAGATTTAGACCATGGATGTTTATGAATGCCTATAAGGAAGGCAGGGATCCTGTCCTTTCATTCCTATGTCCCTAGCACCAAGCACGGTGCAGAGCTCACAGCTGCTGAGTAACAGGTATGGCCCAAATGAACAGATACACACGGGGGTGGGGGGGCACCAACAGCCACCTGCACGTTGCTGTGCTGGGGAGGGAGCACCTGGGGACGGAAGCCAGGATCCCTAGAGTAAAGTGGATCTGGGCTCCAGTTCCAGCTCAGCCACCAGCCAGCAGGTGAGACCATCCTGGGTGAGACCATGTTCCTCTGGGGCCCAGTTTCCTCATCTAGAAACTGCTATTGATACCTCCCTGCCAAGTGCTTGGGAGACCCTCATGAGGCTATCTTGAACGGTGTTCTGGAAAGGCATATGGTGAGGTGAGCATGGAAGGGATCCTGTTCTTCCTGGGCCAGGTGCGTGGCAGAGGTCAACAGCTAGGCCCCTGGTGGAGAGGGAGGGAGGGGGCGGTACATGCCCTCCCTGACCCCCAGGCTCCGGCCCTGCCGCCCCAGGGCAGCCTGGAGCCCGGCCAGGAGCTCCCCACAGCTCCTCGGTAGCCTGCAGCGTGGCAACCGCAGGACACGTGTTCTGCTGAATCAGGGAAATGACACACTGAGGAGGCAGCGCAGGGCCCACGGTGGGGGCCGTGCTCACTCTCGGGCCTGGCTTTGATTTGGTCTCCAGCTCCAGGAATCCCGCCCGCCCCCTCACTGGAGGGGAGCTTTTCCGGGCTGCAGCTGACTATGGAAATAACTTCCTTTCCTTTTCTATTTTGGGCGGGTGGCCGGGCGGAGGATAGGGGAAGGGGCGGGGGCGGCAGCAGACGGGATAACCAGCTGCTCGGCGCATGGTGGGAGCTCAGCACTGCAGACCGGAGCCAAGGGAACTCCCGCACGCCTGGTCCACCCGCCTGCTCTACAGACATGGGAGAAGGAAGTCTGGGACTCCCAGGCCTAGGCCAGATTTCTTTCTCCATCACTCTGTCACTGCTGGAGGCCACATTTTTCTCCAAAGGCCTGAGACACAGGGAAGAAGATGCCCCATCTCCCAGGGACCCGCGGACCACCCCCACCCACAATGGGGAGAAATCCTCCCTCGGGGCATTGCCCTTCCTGGGGTCTCTGGGTCTTCACCTGAGACATGGATGCTCACCCCCAACTTAACCACACCTCGGAGCCACCTGGGGAAGCGGCAGAGGGAGAGCCCCGGAGTTGCATTCGGACCCCTCTAGCCACTGAGACACCTAAGGAGGTGAGGCCCCTACTCTCAGCTGAGTTTCCCTTGCTGCTGGGCCCGCGGTCCCCGACCCGCCCCCGGCCCTGGCACCGGTAGAGATGAGGTCAGCCCACAGCTGCGAGAGCCAGACGAGGGCTCGGAGCACAGGCAGCCCAGGCACTCCATTGTGGTCGGAAAGGAATGTCAGAAATGAGCTGAGAGGCAAATAAAAAACTTCCAAGCCTGTAATTTCAATGGAAAGACAGCAGGCGGCCTGGGAGGGCTCCCCTGGGTTTCTGAGACTGTCTTTCAGACAGACGGAGGGAAGGACAGGCTGGGGGAGGGAAAGGAGAGAGAAGGCTGGGGAGGATCTCCTGCCTGATCTCCCACCCCTAGACCCCAAAACTAGAACTTCAGGCCCCATCAGACCCCTGGTTTACCCACAGAACATCAGACCTGACAGAGAAGGATTTCAGAGGGCTGAAGGCAGGATTTTTGGTAGACTGGACCTGGAGGTCCACATGGGTCAAGTCCTGTGCCCAGGGCACAGAGATCATCCAGGCAAAAGCTGGGCCCAGGGATCCTGGGGATGGCCTGCCTCTCTGTGCCCTGCAGCGCAAAATCCAAGCTCCCAAACTCTGCCCCATCTGCAGGCTCCCGGGCACCCCAGTGACTGGAGGTGGCAGGAGGAGGCCAGACTGCTGCCCCACTCAACTCTGACCTCCCTTGGCAGCCAGAGGGAGATTCCCAAAACACTAACCCGGCCATGTCACTCTCCAGCCTAAACCCCTCTGGTACTCTCCACTGGTGTGAAGGCCACAAGGTCCCCGCGGTCTGCTTGCCCCTCCAGCCTCACTCAGCCTTCAGATGCTTCGAGGGATTCCCCAGATGGTCCTCTCTTCCCTGCCATGCATGTGCTGTTTCCTTTGCCTGAATGTCTTCCTGTCCTCTGCCCTTACCAGACTTAATGTGAGGGTGGCCCTCAGGTCACAGCTTGGCCATCAGTTCTTCCAGGCAGGCTTCCCCACCCCCGTGTCCACAGCTTCCCAAGACTGAGCTCCCTGTGGGGAGTGGCGGGGATGAGGCAGTGCTGTATTCACCTCTGCATCACACACATGGGTCAGTGCCTGCACATTTCAGGTGACTTGATAAATGCTGGAAATGAATGTCCTGGATGGAGAGACTAGACGAAGCCCTGGAGGTGGCCTAGAGGTAGACGTGGGCCTAGCAGAGCTATCCTAGGGCAAAGGGACATGTATCTCTTCTGAACATTGGCCTCTGGGGGAAGACTCGCCACTGGTCTCACTGTTCAACATTAGAGCTGAATTCCGAGGCCAGCCAGTGCAGCTCGGGGCAGGAGGGAGCAGTAAACCACGGATTATAGGTCTGTCCACACGTGGCACTGTGCTAAGTGCCCAGCACTCAACATCTCACTCAATCCTCATAACTGTGCTGAGGTGGAAATTAGTATTCCCATATCAGAGGAGGCAAACGAAGCTCAGAGAGGTTAAGTAATGAGCCAAAGGCCACAGAGCAGAGGCACCTGAAGAATCAGAAGCTAGGCAGCCACAGGAAGGGGGTGAGGAGAGCAGTCTGCTTCTGTCAGATTCAGTGACTCATGTTCTCAGTGCCTGCGCGCCCAGCCCAGCCTTCCTGTCCTGAGCCAGGCCCCTGAGCCTCAGGCAAGGGCAGTGACCTGCTCAAAGACCACAGAGTCTGAAGAGGCCTCCTGAGCCCTGGTCTAGTACTGAGGTCACCTTCCCTCCAAGTGGGGCTCCCATCACTGGGCTGTGCTGCCCCTGTCCCCCGGCCCTACCCTACCCGCTTCGGGATGAACACCCAGCCAGAGTAAGTGGGAGGATGTGGCCAGGATACCCTTCCCATGTTTATATTGGGATTCTTAGCTGAGTACAGTGGCATTGCACCGGTAGACCCAGCTACTCTGGAGGCTGAGATGGGAGGATGATTTGAGCCCAGAAGTTCAAGTCCATGCTGGCAACACAGTGAGGCAGAGACACTGTGTCTATAAAGAATACACACACACACACACACACACACACACACACACACAGGATTCTCTCTCTTACAGCCTCAGTTTTCCCTTCCAAAATATAGGTAGAACCACTCTACCTAACAGAAACTAAACTTTTTTGCAGAAGCATCTCGGGATATTTTAAAAAAATGTCAAAGGGAAATCATTTAGCCCTGGGCTCTGTGACCCATCCAGGGTGCAAGTCCTACCTAGGTCTCACCAAGACCCACCCCAGTATAGCCTGCCATCTCCTGGTAGCACTTGTGATAAAGATCCTGGCTGTGCTCCTGTCCCTGACTCAAAGCACCACACTCCCCCCAGCCCCTGGTAGCTTTCTAGGACTCTGTGGGCTCCCTAAGCTCCAATTACAGAGAATTTTCTCATTAGAGAGGTGACAGGACACAGCAGGGAAGAGTGATTAGCTTTGAAGTCACAATGACCTGGATTTAAATTCCAGCTCTTAGTCTTGGGGAAGTCATGGGATCTCTGGAGGCTCAGTTTCCTCATCTGTGCAATGGGGATTGACAACAGTGCCCACCTGTGCTTTAAATGTGATGGTGTAGGTAAAGAACCTGCTCCGTGGCTGGCATCTGAACGGTGCTTGGGAAGTGGGAGCTACACCTGCAGAATGACAGAGTTCTCCACCACCACTACTCAGGGGCTCCCAAGACCTCCAGAAGGGAGGAGCCACTGGGACAAGTGCCCTGTCCCATCACCTCCCCCATCCCTCCCCACCCCAGGCCTGAGTCATTCTAAGGAGCAGCAGTTCTAGGACAAAGAGGCAACACCTCAGCTCCCAGCAGCCCCAATACAAACATGGAGCCCAGCAAAACAAGCATCTTAGAGACCCATGGGACCCTGTCGGCAACCCAGCTTCATTTTAAGCTTCCAAATTATAGTCTCGGAACTGGAAGAAGTTTCCAGGGACCTCATAATCTACTCCCCTGCCTCTAATTATCAAATTATCCCCCCAAAAGAGACTTGGTCCCATTGCTTAAAAATTCCCACAACATCCCTAGTCCAAGGATGGCAAACAGCCATCCCTCAATCACTGGTGACTGCCTGGGAGTGCTGTGTTGAGGAGGATGCTGAGGTTCTGTCTTGACTCAGCAGGAAGGAGCACAGTGATTGATTAGCAATGTTTGCCATAGGCTTGGGATGGGAAGTGTCAGCAAACATTCCTACTCTGGCATCTCCCTTGACTATAAGCTCCTAAAAGCAGAGGCTGAGCCTTACTTTACTCTGTGTCCCCTAGGGACCACCCAGCCTAGAGTAGGAATTTAGTAAATGTTTGCTCTTGCAATCCTTACCTTTTGAAAGTTCCTTCTTGTATCTAGCTACAGTGTTTCTTTCTACAGTGGAAGCCTATTCTTGGTGAAATAATACACTGAGGGGTCCAGCCAAGCTTCTTGCTGTGTTTGTACACAACCCCCACCCCTGGTCCCCTTCCCTGCTACCCTGTGCTCTGGGACAAGATGGATTCTCACCGGGGAGGCGGCGTGGGGGGAGCCAGAGGGTAAGGCCGGTCAAACATGTGCATGTGGTAGGCTGGTGGGGAGTACACAGGCGGGGGCTCTTCATCGGAGCTATCAGGTTCCAAAGTCCTTTCCAAGATCTACATCAGAGACAACAAAGAAAGAAATATTAATAATCCTTTCTCAAATTTAAATAACACTCAGACAAACGCAAGTGTGGGCGAGGATGTGTAATGAGGGAACTCTGTGCCTTGCTGGTGGGAGTGTAAATTGATACAACCACCACTTTGGCAAACTGTCTGGCCTTCGGTACTGACGCTAAACACTTGGCTCGCTCTGACCCCACAATTCCAGCATACTCAACGGACATGAAAGTGCATGTCCCCAAAAGAATGTTCACAGCAGCATTATCCATCCAAGGTTCAGAAACAGGTGAAACAAATAGCATGGAGGCACAGCAGGGTGCCCACTGGGTGGGGGTGGGGTCCCAGGTGCTACTGATAGCGTTTGTCCATCTGGTGCAGATACTGTGGTTTGTTGTTACGCTGTGAAACTTCGCTGAGCTGTACGCTGTGATTCACATACTCTCCGATACATGGGCTAGTCTTTGATGATAACATTATTCATACCCTCTCTCAAAGGACTTTCACATATGCTATCTCATCTTGCCCTCAAATGACCTGGCACGGTAAGATAGGGATCATTACCCCATTTTTATGAACGAGGAAACTGAGGCCTAGGCTAAGAGACATGGTAAAAGCCACACACTTCTTAGAACCTAGTCTTCAGCTTGGACTACAAGGGTGGCCCCCTTCGGGAGCAATGACTACACAGCAGGTTGGATTCGGGGGCAGACAGTGGCAAGGGCAGTGAGCCAGGAAGGAGGGCAGGGAAAGGCCACCGGCTGGGCAAAGGCTGGGGTTCCTGCCACGTGGACTGACCTGGACCCTTCCCCAGAGGTACACAGAGGAGTCTTGGGCAGGAGGTAGCCACACATCCTGGCCTCCATCTTAGCCTCCTGTTCCTCCCTATAGGTCTGTTCCCATCTCCTCCAAGACCAAAGAACATGGGAAGGGCTCAGAGGCTGTGAGTCGGCCCTAGTCCCCAGACCCTAAGTGAGTTTGTAGAAGTCACTGCTAAAGCTGCCTCTGCTTCCGCCTCTGCAAGTCTGGGCTGGGCCTGGCTGCACTGGCACTCTCTGCTCTGAGGCCAGCCGTGCCCAGCGCACACTGAGTCTCGCAGGGACACCCTGCTGGGTGGGTGAGCCTGCCCGTGTAAGCACTTGCGTACACACACACACACACACACACACACACACACACACGCTGCAATGCTCTGTGCACACATAGCCAGCCCGACCCAAGGAGGCCTCCTGCCTTGGAATGCACTAACGTTCTTTCCTTTGAGGCGGAAAGTATTTAAACAGATGCTTTTGCAGGAAAAAAAGAATGTAGCTGCTTGGCAGGCCACTGTTCTGTTTATCCCAAATTTCCACAAGAAAGGGGGAGAAAAAAGGAGAACACTGGAGGCTCTGCTCCCGTTCACTGGCGAATCTCTGGTGCCTGGCGCAGGACAGTAGCTCAGCAAGTACCTGGTGCCTACAGAGAACTTGCTGCTGTCCCCCAGCCTGTACGCCCCGTTTCCCCGGCCCCTTTGCTCTGAGGGCCAGGGTTCCGGGCTGGGGCCTTGAGGCCAACAGTGGCCAGCCTCTGAGGCTGGCCCAGGTGAGTGGGTGAGGAGGTGAGGAGAGCTCAGTAGGAACCGTTTCCAGAAGGAAGCAGCCTGGGGTTTCTGCTGAGCACGGCCAGCAGCAGTCACCCCCTCCCCAACCGACTCAGGGTGGTCAGGCCTCCCCAGCCACACCAGGAGGCCCTCTCCTGCTCCTCGGGGCGGCCTCCTGGGGCAGCCAGACCAGACGTCCACCAGAGGCTCCAGGGCAGGACCAGGGAACACGGGAGAGGCAGGCAGCTGGCCAGGCAAGCTCCCAAAGGGCAGATCCCAAGTCCCAGGGAGAGTGACCCCGGCCACCTCCCCTGCCTCTCTCCTCCCACCCCCACCAGCCACAAAGAGCTTGTTCTTCTGGCTCTGAAGGTGCTGAAGTTTTCAGCTCTTTAGCCTCCTGGCTTAACTCACTGTGGGTGATGGATGCCTGCCAGGTGCTCCAGGGGGCAGGGGCTAGGCCATTTATCTGCCAGGAGCTATTTCTCTGTGGCAAGGAAACCCCTCAGGCCAGCCCCCCATCCGTCAGCCCCTGAGAGGGGGCTTTCTCCAGTCAGCAGTTATTGTCCTTCCAGCTGCTGCTCATAAATTTTCCGAAGCACTTTCCGCTGGCTCAGGAGATGCCTGCCAATGCGCCCAGGCAGAGCTCCAAAGGTGGGGGGTTGGGGAAACCGCCAAGGCAGGGGAGGGGTGCGCGAAGAGGCTTGATTTGGAAAGCAAGATTCTTAGAAAAACAGAAGCGCTCACACAGAGCAGGCCTACCTAGGCGGTGGTGGGCTCGCAGGGGCTCACAGTGCTGTGGGGGCCGTGGACAAAGGAGGAAGTATTATCCTACCTGCCACACTATCAGAGCAAATGTGATGTAGAAAGGGCCAGAGCTTGCAGAGAACTTACTTTCCAGCTCACACTTGCAGGATGCACAGAACAACATGGGTTTGAACTCCGCAGGTCCACTGACACGTGGATTTTCTTCTGCCTCTGCCACCCCAACACAGCAATGCCAAGCCCTCTTCTTCCTCCTCCTCCTCCTCCTCTGCCTACTCAACGTGCAGACGCTGAGGATGAAGACTTTATGAGGATCCACTTCCACTTAACGACTATAAATGTTTTCTCTCCCTTATGGTTTTCTTAATGACATTTTCTTTTCTTCAGTTTACTTTATTGTACCAATACGGTATTTAACACATATAACATACAAAATATGTGTTAATCAACTGTATGGCTTCTGGCCAACAGGAGGCTATTAGTAGTTAAGTTTCTATGGTGTCAAAAGTTATATGCAGATTTTTGGCTGCGAGGAGGGTCAGTGCCCTTAACTCCCTCACTGTTCAGAGGGTCAGCTGTATCTGCAAACACACACACACTCTCTCCCTCTCTCGTATCCCTCCTTTCTGCAAAGAGGATCTGGGTTTTCCTATACTCCCTCCACTGGCTAATCCAGGCAGACCAAAGGAGAGAGATGATAGTCGGCTGTGCAAAGACAGCAGCAGTATTTATTCCCTCAAAATTCCCTGAGCGCCTCCCACGTGCCTGGACTGTCCTGGGTGCTGCAGGTGACACAGGGATGAGCCAGATGTCTTTGTCCACAGGGCTTCCCCTCTATCGGAGACAGAAGTCCCAGCAGCAGCCACTAAGGGAGGGAGAGCAAGGAGGCCTCTCCCTGCAGGGTGACTGATTAATGCAGAGTG
Source organism: Lepilemur ruficaudatus (assembly GCA_963574885.1). Classification (NCBI taxonomy): domain Eukaryota; kingdom Metazoa; phylum Chordata; class Mammalia; order Primates; family Lepilemuridae; genus Lepilemur; species Lepilemur ruficaudatus. The sequence goes on along the minus strand of CAUYRT010067401.1, from coordinate 9,988 downwards.
CCTGTCTGCAGGGCTGTGTAGAGAAGGGCTCTGAGGCCATATCTGGGTCTAGGTTTTCTCACTGTAAACAAGGGTAATAATAACACCATGTCACAAAGTTTGTGGGGATTAGAAGACATGATACATCTGAAGGTCTTAAGATGGTGCCTGGCACAGGTTCATCTGCTGGGTCCTTGTCTTGTCCCTGGCTGCATGTCACAGATGTTCCTGCAGGCAGCAACCCTCTCACTGACAGACTCTGTGTGCCTTGCTGAGCACCGCAGGCTCTGCGGACACTGGGAGGCCAGCTGTGCACTGAACTCTTGGGTGAGGCTGGGAAGGACCAGCAGATGGGCCTTGATGTGGTGTGGCAGTGTGGCAGTCCCCTCTCCCCAGCCACTTCCCTTGAGAGACGCAGCAGGGAAAGCAGAACCGCTGCGGAATGGCTCACTACCACCCCATCACTCCGTGGTCAGAGGGATTTAACTGGCAAGTCTGAACTTTCACCCCCTTCCGTGGCTCCCTGTGCTCTCCGGATACAGCCCCAGTCTTTTTCTCAGCGACAGGGCCTCACCATCCTCGTTGGTCTCTCACTCCGGGACCCTGACAGTCCCCTAACCAGGCATGCGCCACTTCACCTCCGAGCCTTTGCATGAGCTGTTACCCCTGCCTGCACACCCTTTCCCTGGCTCCGCTCTTCCTTCGGGTCTCAGCTCAGCCATCCCCTCCTCTGCGGAGCCACCCCTCCTCTCTGCTGCTTCCAAGTCTCCCACCGCAGCACTTACCACTCCGGGCTGTCACTGCCTGACTCTTGCCTCTAGTCCACACTGGACTGGGAGCTCCGGGAGGACAGAAACATTGTCTGACTTGGCCAAGAGACTGTCTTGAAAAATACACACTAGAGGACTCCAGGCCTGGAAGTAGGATTCAGTCTGTTGGGGTGGGGCCCAGGCATCTGCATTTTTAAACAAGCACCTTGATTCTGACCCCTGACTCAGAGATACCATGCCTGGCACACTGCTGAGTGGGTGCTGAGGGTTTGTTGAATGACTGCATGATTTCTGCCCATAAAAGACCGCTGACTGGTGGCACATTTCCCCAGGGGAAGTAAGGCCGCTTGCTAGTTAGAACCCAGACAGGGGAATAACCCAGGTCCTCTAAGACTGCGGTCCCCGCCTTCCAGGCTGCGGACCATATAGGGTGTTCATGGCCTGTTAGGGACTAGGCTGCAGGACTCAGCCACCCCCACCCCTAACCCTGCAGTAGAAGAATTGCCTATATGAAACTTAGGAACCAGGGGAGCTGCACAGCAGGAGGTGAGCGGCAGGCCAGCCGAGTATTTTACCCGTAGCGGGCATCAGTGCCTGAGCTCCTCCCCCCACCCCACGCCACCCCCGTCCATGGAAAAATTGTCTTCCGTGAAACCGGTCCCTGGTGCCAAAAAGGTTGGGGACCGCTGCTCTAAGAGGTCCAAAAGGTGGTTGGAGCTGGTGGTGAATTATCAGGGCCGCGCCCCTACCTCCGGGGGGATGCTGTCCTCCGAGTCAGAGCTGTCCTCGTAGACGCTGCCGCCACCCCCCTCCAGGTTCATCTGCAGCAGCTGGTCGATGGTGGCGTCCACGGCGCCGCTGTTGGCGCGCAGCACGCACTCGATGATGTCGTAATCCATGTTGGGGAACATGGTCTTGAAGTCGTCCATGGCCTGGTTGAACTCGAGGCGGCGCACCTGGCGGGCCGGCCGGCTGTTGTTGAGCTCCTGCGGCGCTGCGGCCACGCCACCCCCGGCCCCGGGCCCGCGCGCCCCGGCGGTGCCGCCGCCCCCGCCGCTGCCGCTGCTGCTCCGACGGAACAGGCTGGTCATTTTGCGGAACCGCCTGGGGAAAATGTTTCCAGCCAGCCGCGAAGCCCGTTCCCCAGGGTCCCTCCACCGTCGGCCGCTTGCTTGCTCCGCGGGCTCGGGAAGCTCACTCCTGCAGCACCTCCGCCCCTAGGACGGCCGGGTGGGAACGGGCTGCTGGGGGCTCCTTGTCAGGACACAACTGGCGCGCGGCCCCAGGCGGCCCTCGGGGAGCAGTCCTCTCGGGGCGGCGGCATGCGGGCCTGGGCGGTGCAGGGGCTGGACAGCCGTTCACCCACACCCCCGGGGCATCCTGGCGCCCGCTCCACGGACCGTCCCACCTGAAACCCAGAAAGACAGAGTCAGGGTACGGGGCAAATAAACATGCGCTCAGGGTGGCAGCCAAGGGCTATTAAGAAATGAGGGCAGGGAGAGGTAACCCCTACCACGCCCAGAGGAGACCTGCTTCTTTCTGCTTTCTCTCCAGCTGCAATTAAGCAGCCCACAGTTTTACGCTAGCACGCGAGCGACATCAGTTAGCCAGGGCTTCCTCTAAGCCAGGTACCATCCTAAGTGCTCTATACACGCTAACTCATCCCCATTTTACAGATGGAATAACTGAGGCATAGATACCGAGGAAGTGGAAGAGCTGGGATTTGAATCTGGGACATACGGCCCCTGGTCTCTACATGTACTGCCAAGGACCCCTGAAGACCTGATTGGGGCAGGAGGGACTCCGTACAGATGTCCTGCCTCTCTGGTCTCCAGTCCCATACAGTCCCTGATCCCCTCATCTTCCTAAATCACTGCCCCACATTGAGGTGCCACGGCCAGGGCATCCACCTTCTGCAGAGTGCCACTGAATCCGGGGGACAGCAGTGCTGAGAAACAGGACTCCCCAGTGCCACAAGGAGCTTCCAACCGGAGAGAGGAGACGTGGTTTGCATCCTTCAGGAGCCTCAAGCTGATAGGGGAAGCCCAGTTCCCACTCTTGGAGAACTCCTGTCAGGCCCTAAAACTCAGTCCACTCCCCTGAGAAGCCCCAGTCAGCCTAACGGAGAGAAGCAGAGGGACTCCAGGCCACTGTCACTCCCTGGACTTCATTGTCCTCACCCCAATGGCAGGCTGACATGGTTTATTTATATCAGAAACACATTTGTTTTTATGGAACACTCAGTGTTCTTACACATTAAAGAAACACCCCAGGCTGGGTGCAGTGGCTCATGCCTGTAATCCTAGCATTCTGGGAGGCCGAGGCGGGAGGATCGTTTGAGCTCAGGAGTTCAAGACCAGCCTGAGCAAGAGCGAGACCCAGTCCCTACTAAAAATAGAAAGAAATAAGCTGGACAACTAAATATATATATATATATAGATTAGCCAGGCATGGTGGCACATGCCTGTAGTCCCAGCTACAGGGAGGCTGAGGCAGAAGGATCGCTTGAGCCCAGGAGTTTGAGGTTGCTGTGAGCTAGGCTGACGCCACGGCACTCTACCCCAGGCAACAGAGTGAGACTCTGTCTCAAAAAAAACAACCCAGAAGTTTCTTCTCAAAGATGTCTTGAGAAACCACGTACGTCGTAAGTTCTGTTCTTATCCCCACCAAACCCAGTTCCCCAGGTCCCAGTGTCAGCAGCGTGCCTGGGAACATGTGTAGACGAGACTGAAAATCAAGCACAATTAGGGACTGAAATCTGCAGCAGAAAACCATCCGGCCCACTCAGAACCAGGCACGCAAATCACTGCCAAGGTTGCATTTCTGTCAGTGCAGACAACTGAGTGGAATGTGTCTAAAAACATCCAGTTCTGACTTTCTCATGCTTACTCCAAGATTTAAAGTAATTTTGTTAATTGTAGAAAGTAGCAGCTTTATTTTAAGGGACTGTTCAATCAAAGGATATTCTTAAGTTTGATGAAACAGGTGCAAACTTGTTTTCCCTTTTCTAGGACTTGGGGTCACAGTCTTAACAGCTGATATAGAAACGTTCCTGTGAGCAAATCAATGTGATCTTCCTCTCCCACCCCTGAGAAAACATGTTCACACTCTACTGTGTCTACATCTAGATATTTTTTCTTTGCATATGCTACCATATGTATGAATTTATTTTGTTTAACACATTGACTGCCACCCTAGGGAAAAAAAAAATGTTTCCCTTGGGGCCATAGTGTTTTATTATGAAAATAGAATAAAAACGTCAAAAACCAAACGATCCTTTCTAATTTAATGAAAAACAAAATATATTGATTTCTATTCATTTAATCCACATTTTTAGAATTAACTTGTCAATATTAATTGTAACAATAAGAACATTGACAAGTAAGATTTTCATGAACCAACTTTAGGGTTTTGCCCAGGTTTTGCTTCACAAGGTCCTGGGCTCAAAACCAGCGTGGGTTAAATACAGCTCACATGGCCGTTAATGTGCTAAATGTGATCAAACCATAAACTCTACTATGCAGCTAGTTTTTTCCACTTAATAATATATTGTGGCCATCTTCCCATGTCTGAACATACAGATCTACTTCATCATTTTTAGTGCCCAGTAGTATTCTGTTGACTGAGTGAAGCATGATTTATCATCCAACCCCCTCTACCCCATCTCTTCCCAGATGAGCCAGTCAGAGCCCAGAGAGGCCAAAGCCATTTCACAAGGAGACACAGAGGGGTGACCTCAAATGATCAGTCCAAGAATCTCGTTATGAGAATGAACACAGGAAGACAGCCAAGGATGACACAGCTTCTCATAGCTGGCTTCAGACACCCCAGCCCCCCACACCCACACCTCCCGACAACCCCCACATATCAGAAGGTCGGAGGATGCCGCTCTGGCTTTGCCAAAGTGCCCTCCAACGTGGGGCTCCACCCTGACAGCTGCCTTTGTCCTGGGCTCTGGGGACCTGACTTGTGGCCTCTAACACAGACCTCAGGCCCAGAAGGCCCCAGAAGCCAGTGCCCGGGGCTGTTGTCTGTGGCCATAGTGTCATCACACACAGGGGTCGGTGACTTGTGCTATGGCCCTCTGGAGTAAAGCCATCATGTCCCTGACTGTCTGATACTTTAGTAAGAGAGGTGGAGGGACCTGGCTCTCACTTTGTCCAAGCCAATCCTTTGCAGAAAGATGCCAGGACCTGGCGCACTCCCAGAGGAAGAAAAAGGAAGACGGCAGGGCCTATATTTTCCCCATTCACAGCCCTCTGGACAGGTCCCCTGGGCTCTGGGCCTGCGTGTTGAGAAGCACAGTGAGTGTGCGCCGGTTCAGACCAGGCTGCAATTCTGCTCTGCCACTCCCCAGCCGTGGGACCTGGGACAAGTCTCCTCTCCTTCTCTGTGGCCCAGTGCCCTCAGCTGTGCGTACCCCTGATGGGGCTTCAATGGGAATGAAACAAGATAATCCTCAGCACAGTGCCTGGAACGTGGCTGGCTGCATTCTTCTTGTCACTGCCCAGAGGCTGGTGAGGAGCCGGGGCAGGGGGTAAACTGGCCACGCTGCCCCCCGGGGTGGGGCGATCCTAGGGGCATCTTCCCCAGCATCTGGATGTTAACCCCTAAGATTCCTTCAGCCCCCCCCCAAGAAAATACTGATCCTCGCAGCCTAGGGGAGGGTCTGGCTGGCCTGGGCAGCTGGGGACACCACAGCTCAAGCAGCCTCTTCCATTCACCCCAAGGGAAAGCCTTGAAACATCTGCAAATCTCCTTTTGCGTGTAGGTCATGACATGCGAAAACCCACTCCACAGTGCAGACGGGGAGACTGAGATCCAAGACTGGGAGGGAGTTGCCCGAGGACACACAGTGAGCCTAGACTTTTCCATCAAAGGGCGGTTCTGTAGATGGGGAGAAAGTGGCTCAGAAACAGGAAAAGGAAACGTGGGGAAACAATGCGATTTACTGCGATACCATCTCTGTAGGACTCCACAAGGACTCGGGGACTCCCCAAAGCCAGGCTGCCTATAGTTAGCACCAGGCGGGGCTGTGAGGACCCCAATTCTCAGAGGACGCCTCCCTTCTCCCCCTCGCTAAGCTCAAGGGCAGAGTCTGAGGCCAAGACTGAGGTGTGGCTAGGGAGGCTAGGCGCAGGGAGGACTGTCCTCAGGGTGAGTTATCCACGCCAGGCCGCCCCCTGTGACCAGCACTGCTCAAATGAAAAGCGGATTAAAACACGTGAAAGCATTAAGGCAAGCAGGCAACAGGTTTACGAGCTTGTGCCGGGCGCTTTCGCATTTCATCTTTATTACAACTCCATGAGATAGGTGTCGTCTCTACTTTACAGCTGTGGGAACCGGTTCAGAGAAGTTCAGTAACTTGCCCAAAGTCACACAGCCAGTATGTAGAGAGGCCAGAATTAGGAACCAACTTCCTAAGAGCAAAAAATGCCAATGAAGGCTTGCAGGGCTGAGAGCCAAGGAGCCTGAGAAATTCAGCCATGTGTGCCCAGGTTCAGGACATTGGCATAGCCTGGAGGACATTTCAGCAGAAGAAACGTGACCCAGACAGCACGGGGACAGGTCTGTTGGCTCTGCCCCAGAGCTAACTCTGTGACCTTCAAGAGACCACACCACCTCTCTGAACCCCAGCCGCTAAGCACTGGCAGGGAAAGACAGGAGATAATCCCTGACCAGCTTCTGAAAAAGGAAGTGAATCAACTTGCTGAGCCCATTAGACCTCTGGGAGGCTGACTCAAAGGCTCTCCTGAACCCATGGTTGTGGGTAACCTGGGGACCAGGAAGTAGAAGCCCCACACCTGTCCTCCCCCAGGTCCCAGGGAGCCAGGCCCAGAAGGGACCTCCACCCGCCCCCTAACGGGATCCAGGCCTGGCACGGGCGGCAAATAGCCAACCTCCACTCCTGGTATAAGTCCCCAGCCAAGGCCTGAGTCACTCCCGGCCTGGCCCAGGGAGGTGGGCAAGCCGCCCCAGTGCGGTTCATCCGGGCTCGTCCAAGGTCATCCCAGCCAGCCTTCTGCCTTAGGAGGGCCTGTCTAATCAGGGCCAGGGAGGGTCCGCACGGGGCATGTGACAGCCGGGGAGCCAGAGTCTTGTGTTCACTTTCTCACCCTAGCAAGGCTGTGTGTGACTTAGGAAAATTATTCCGTTTCCACAAGTATTCTCAGGAGAAGTCAGAGCATCAGAGAAATACGGGAGCCGGTGTTCAGTATGCAGATGGTATCTGAAGCCATGGGACTGGGTAAGATCACTCAGGGAGTGAGTACAGCCTGCGAAAAGGTCCAGGGCCTATGCCCCAAAGTGTCACCTTAAGTGGGGACCAGAGAGGCAACCCTCTCCTCTCCCCTCCCCCACTGTTCCCTGACCCTTTACATGGCTTTGTCCTGATGGAACAGACCACGACAGAGGTTGTATATTTAATTGTCATTGACCACCTTCTCCACCAGAATGTGAGCTCCCTGGGTCAGGGTCAGGGTCTTTGCTGTGTTCACCGTGGTGTCCCCAGTGCCTAAAACTGTGCCTGGCACTGCCAAGAGAGATTTGTTAAGTGGACAAGGAGGGAAGGAAAGACGGAGGAGCACAAACACCATGGGTTTTCCTCCCTTCCCTTCCCGCTCAACAACGGTGGGAGCCCTTTCTCTCCTACACTCTCACTTACTCCTCGCAGCAAACCTACAAGATATATAGAGGCATCATTGTCCTGCTGCACAGATGAAGTGACCGAGGCCAGGGTAGTCCAGTGACAGGGCTACGGTCCCATGAGTCTCCTGCTGCCTGGCCTGAGGGCCTCCTCCCTGGCATACCGGGCTGATAGCAGGATGGTCCCCTTTCCAGGCCAGTGTCAGCTCTAGGAGGCAGGAGGTCGACCCCTCCCAGATCTGGCTTGACCTTCCACTCTGCCCGCCCTCCCCACCCTCCCCCGCCCCAGGACCACCAGGGCCCAGCCCTGGAAGGTGGGGGTTAGAATAGGAAGCCTCGGGAGGCGTGGGGCCGGGAGCCCAGAAGCCCCAACTGCCAGCTCTTTCCTGCCCACGCCCAGGCGCAACTCTTCTGGAAGGGGGTGGGACTGCCTCAGACCAGTGCTGTCTCTGCACACCCTGGGCTCAGCTCCCTTCTCTGAAAACTGCCGAGGGGTGGACCCCAGATCGGTGATCTATCCGCAATGGCTGTGCTCCCTGCCTGCAGAGGGGACTCGCTTCTTGCCTACAATCTGGGCCCAGCCCAGTGGCACCACCAGGACAGGCCACTAGGTGGTGTCCCAGGGCTCAGGGCCCAGCATGTCCCAGGGAAAGTGCAGACAGGCTTCTCTCCCGGAGCACAAGAATGTGCCCTGCCCCCACCTCTGGACTGACTAACAGGGACAAGAACCACCCAATCGCCCCAGGGGGTCTGAGAACCCAAGACCGCAGAGTTGCAAAATCATTTAGTCTCCAGATGGCAAATATGTGACACATGTGCCACTACTGTCTATCCCTGTGGCAGACATCTCTAATCCATCCAGGTATTGTTGCCCTACAGGACCCATCCAGCCTCAGAACCCTCTGCGATGGGACGCTCTGGGCAAGCCACTGCCAAGTGATTAAAACTGGCGTGCAAGGTATAACCCACCTGCCAGCACTGGCGTGTCCCGCATGGGAAGACCAGGCCCACGCTCACTCTGTCTCATCAGGAATCCAGGCTGCGAGAGCCAGCGGGGCCAGAATGAGGTCATATGACCCTGGGAGGCTTGCGTAACCGTCGCTAAGTCCCGGGAAAACCTCAAGTGGGTAATGGCAGTGTTAATGGGGAGGCTGCTGGGCCCCGGGGCAGCTGCATCCTCGGCCAATTGTCACCTCCAACGCGATGGGGTGGGGTGCAGGGAAGTCTGCCTGAGCTTCTTGGCTTCAGAGCTGAAGAGGCCCCAAAAGGGGGAGGGAGAAAGGAAGGGAGGAGAAGAGCAAGAGACAGAGAGAGGCTCTCAGGGTGTGTGTGTGTGTGTGTGTGCATGAGCCCAGCAGCGGAGAGGAGGCAGCCCTGACAGAGACGCCTTGTCCTCCTCCCCTGCACAGCCTTGTTTTCTTCCCAAGCTATTAATGTCGCTGCAGCTTCAAAAGCCGGGTGACCTTTAAATGCTGAGCCTCCTGCTCTTGCCCAAGGCGCGGAAACGGCTTAATGGAAACCTGACCCAGCCGGCCACAGCTGCTGGGGCGGCAACAAAGCCAGCCTGGCTCCCGAGGCCACAGAGCTGCCTGGCAGCCACACCTGTGCCCACCCCCGGCAGCCGGGAAGGGCAAAGAGGACCCTCGGGCACAGCCATTGGAGAAAAGAGGCCGCCGGACTGGACCTGAGGGGAGAAGGAAGAGAAGGAACAGGGGAGAGACAGACAACTCTGTCATGCCCTGCTGTGTGACCTTGGGTTGGCCCCTCTCTTCTCTAGAGACTCCTCTCTTCTTCATCGTCTGTAAATCATGAGGATTTGATAAAAGGACTCCAAAAGCTCTTTGCTAGGAAGAAGAAGGGCTATGAGAAGCCCTACAACCACCCAGAGAAGCAGGACGCTTGGTTTCCAAGCCCACCTGGCAGGACTGCTGGCAGGGGTGAGGCTGAGGGCAGCACCTGCCTTCCCAAGGCTACCATATGCAGCTGTACAGGCTGTGCACTGCACAACACCTCCTTGACCACCCCCGCCCCCTATCATTTAGTCAGATCTGTAAGGCTAAGACAGTCCTAAACAAACAAACAAAACCAATTTTTAATCTTTAAAAATCTGAAAAAGAAAAAAAAGAGCTTTTCTTTCCGAATATTTCTCCTGCCTCAACACTGTGGCCAATGGGAGATGTGGGGCAGAGACTAGGGCAAGAGGTTTCAAAGTAGGTTAATAAGGTCCTTCTCCCACGGACATACTGGCCCTCAGCCTCAGTCCTAGGGACACCATCATTCACCTCCGCTCCTGAGGCCCAAATATCTGGCCTGGCTGCCATAAAAGGATCCATCAGGAAGCCAACTCTGCCTTCTCGTTGCAAAGATCCAAGATGATGCTCCTCAGGCATGAGTAACACGTCATTTGTCTGGTTCATCTTGGCAAGATAATGGTAATAATAGGGCCAGGCGCAGTGGCTCACGCCTGTAATCCTAGCACTCTGGGAGGCCGAGGCGGGCGGATCGCTCAAGGTCAGGAGTTCGAAACCAGCCTGAGCAAGAGCAAGACCCCGTCTCTACTATAAATAGAAAGAAAGAAATTAATTGGCCAACTA
>CAUYRT010067399.1:0-41831 GCA_963574885.1 Lepilemur ruficaudatus | reverse complement strand
TTTTGATTTGCATTTCTCTAATGATTAGAGATGATGAACATTTTTTTATATGTTTGCTAGCCCTTATTCTCTCTTCTTTTGAAAAGTTTGTGTTCGAAATGAAAAATCGTTGCCCATTTATTGATAGGGTTGTTTGATTTTTTTTCTTGTTAATTCTTTTGAGTTCTAGGTAGATTCTTGTTATCAGACCTTTATCAAAAGTGTAGAGAACAAATATTTTCTCCCATTCTGTAGGTTGTCTATTTGCCCTAGTGATAGTTTCTTTGGCTGTGAAGAAGCTTTTTAATTTGATCAGATCCCATTTGTTTATTTTTGTTGCTGTGGTAATTGCTTTGGGGGTCTTCTTCAGGAATTCTTTGCCTACGCCGATGTCTGCAAGGGTCTTCCCAACATCTTCTTCTAGGATTCTTAAGGTTTCATGCCTTAGGTTTAGGTTAACCATCTTGAGTGTATTTTTGTGAGAGGTGAGAGATCGGGATCCAATTTCATTTTTCTTCATGTAGCTATCTAGTTTTCCCAGCACCATTTATTGAAATAGGGAAAAATGGTGGATTAGGGGTGTCCTCCTGGCTCTCTACTCAGGGTGGGAAGTGAAGAAGCAGACAACTACACGTGAGTGAATTAGAAGCTTGGGACTTTTGTTTGAGGGTTGAGGAGATGTGTTCTTTCTCTGAGCCTAAAGGAGTAAAAATATATTCCCAGGAGTTGTTGGCAGCCATTTCCTGTCTGTGAGAATGAGGCTCATATCTCAGTAGGCAGAGCAGGAGACAAAAAGACACATTGTTGAGCTACTGGAGCACACCGATTCTATGACCTGCATTATCTCTAGACTCTATTTATGAGATCTATTAAAAGGGTTTTATCATTTAAGTCAGTCTGTTAATTGGAATTTTTTGTTAATGGAAACTGAAGGCATTCTAATTGATTTGCATATCAAAAGCCTTAGCATTTTGAGTTTGATTTGACCAAGCAATTTCAGCTCAAAGATTTTATAATAACGATATAATCTGAATAATGTGCAATGATGTAGCTATAAGAATGTAGCACTTTTGTTTTATATAATAAAACAGTATGAAAGAAAACAAAACCAAATTACTTTGGTTTAAATAGCAAAGCATTGGAAGAAAAACAAAACTAAATTTCGAATAGGAGAGGATTCATTGACAAATTATGGTACATCCATAAAATAAAATAACATGGTGATAAAGTATTATAATGCCACAGGCAGTTTCCTAAAGTGGAAGTATTTACAATATAATTGAGTGAAAAAAGCAGGTTGAAAGCATATACATATATATGCTTTTGTGTATATGTTAAAAACACACATTTATAAAACAAGCTGTTTAAACAAAGTATAATATCAAAATATTAAATATACATTAAACTAATTTAATTAAATATATTAAATATGTTATATTAAACACATATGTACATGCACATACACATGTGTCAAGAGGTATGAAACTCTAAAAAATATTTCTAAACTGTGGAATATTACAGGTGATTTTAATTTCTTTTTTTATTTGTATTTTTTTCAATTTTTAACAATATGTATTTTATCAGAGAATAATAAAGGCTACCCCTGAATGACTAGAATTAATCTCTACTTGAAGTGTACAATGTTGGAGCCCTTAACAAGAGCTTGTACTTCTTCCGTGCACAGATGCCTAACACCACTTTCGGGGAAGCCCTCAGTGCCTGCTGTTTGCAGAAGCAGGAAGTTCTCACTGCCTCAGGATTGAAGGCAACAGTCAGGGCTGATCTTCTCTAACCTCCCCCTGGCTCCTTGGTTGGTCTTTAGGATGTGTTGTGATTTTGTTTGTCCTTTTTCTTGGGGCTTAGTTCTACTATTGCATTTATTGTTCTCCTCCTGCCCACATTCTGTCACCTCAGTCACATCTTTGGGGTGTTATTTCTTTTTGTTTGTCTCTCATCTTAACCATTTCTGACTTCACGAGCTTCCTATGGGCACCTTTAAGTCTTTCTCCCTGCTTTATCTGTTTATTCTTTTGCTCATTCCTTCATTTATTTTTTCACTTTTTCATTCATCAGTTTTTTTCCTTATTAGACCACGTACCTATGCAAAAATCCATCCTTCCGACCATTCATCCATCTATCCATCCATCCCTTCTTTCCTTAATAGTCTCCAGGAGGTGCCAGACACTGATAGGCACACTAGCACCCACAGGGAGTAAATAGATGGCATTCCTCATCCTTTCTTCCACTGCTGACTGAAAGAATGGCCTCTGAAAGAATGGTTGGTATTGAGGAGCAAAAAGAGAGGGCCCGGTAATTAGGTGAGAGTGGTAGAAGGGAGCACCAAAGACAAATTTCTGGTTAGACTCTGACAACAAATTTGCCTTTCCTGATTTCTCTTTCTAGAACTCAGACAAAATAGGCTCTCAGAGCTTTCCTCTTAGCCAGAGCTATCTCTCATTCAGTCCTTGCCAGCCTCTTTCAGATATCAAATTCCATGTTTTCATTTTCACTAAATATTAAGGCCAGGGGGAAAGAAAGCTTGTTTAGACTTTGTATATACACCTGTGTTTCCTCATGGAATGAATGTTCCATGCAGGCAGCAATTTTTGTTCATTTAATTCATTTCTGTATCCTGAACAAATATTAATGGAATGTTGAATAAATGAATACCTTGACTTTTACTCTCAGCCCTCTCTTAAATCAGAAATCTGAAAAGCAAACTTTTCTTTGATCTCCTTTGCTCTCCTCTCCCTTTTTATTCACTTGCTGCAGTAATTGTGGTCTGTGGTAACTGAAAAATAGGGTCTATTCTATGGCAACAGAGTTAGGATCAGCTATGCGCAGACAGCATGTATTTGTAGAACCATCTCACGTCATCCAGAGCTGTATACATTTCAGCCTTGCAGTTTTCCTTTAAAGGATACATATTTAACTTCGGTCTGTTGCTTATACTACGATGCATCAATAAATGAAAGCAATACATTTTGTTATATTTTAATTAGATTTTCTTATTATTCAATTTAATTAGGATGCTTAGTCCTATAGCCTGTGTACATACATTTTTCACATAGACCAGATCAACTCTAGCTCTTGGGATCAATTACATGAAAACTGAAGCTACATATAGTGCAATTTTGGGCCATTAGCCATCACTTGCACAGATCTCTAAATGAGTATTTGTGTCTATTCTCAAAAGGGGATTTCTCAGGGAGTTGGAAAGCCCTCTTGGGAGGTTTGGTATTTCTTTGTTTACCCCAAGCCCTTCCCCAGAGTGGAGGGAAGCCATTATGGATAAAGTTAGCACATTGGGTCTCAGGTGGGCTGATGCTACTTAACTAAAGGTTTGTGTGAATGCTGGTGCTCCTCTGGGGACAGGATGCAGATTATTTAAAAATTTAATTCCTAGAGCTCTGCTTTTGCGTGAGCTTCCTCTCACCTTGCAGTTGAGGACTCTTGGAACCCTTCACCAACACATTCTTAAAGTCACGGTCCCCGTTTTATTACTTCTTCTAAACTAAACACGAGTGTTTCTCATTAATGGAATAGTTGATAAGCATGAAGAAAATTTATGAAATACAGAAAGCTAAGAAAAAGAAATAAAAGCTATTCCTAATTCCTCTATCTAGATATAATAACTTTTTTTATTTTGGTATATTTAAGTCCTTTTCAATGAGTACAAGTATATGTATATTATTTTTATAAAAATAGGAGAATCTCTTGTAATCTGGTTTTAATCATTTAACATATTTTAAACACTTTTACTTCTTAGTAAATAGTCTTCTGTAATTTTATATTTAAAGGCTGAATAATATAGCATTGTATTCATGTATCATAATTTAACTAATTTTCCATTGTTGGACCTTGATTTTTGACTACCCTAAATCATTCTAATAGATATCTCCTTGGATTGAATCAAATTTATTCCCTCAGAGAAAATGTCAAGATCTGATATTTCTGGGACAAATGTGGTGCACATACTTTTAAAGCACTGATATTTATAGTCTAATTTTCCCATAAATTTTAAATAATGCATTCTTCCACCCACTGTGCCTAACCAGGCATGCTTCTCTGTACGACGTCAGTGCAGCTATTCTATCCCCTCCCCATTACGTGACTTAAAGGGGATTTACCCTAATTTGGTGCCAAGAATGGTCCCTGAATACTTTAAGCCAAATAACAAACTGTTACCTACCTTACTACAGTGATTGGTTCAGGCATGGGCACTTAACATACGTCTAATTCAGTAGGATAGTACCATTTCCTTGGCCATGATGATTAGTTGAGAATTGGTCACAGGACCTACATTTATCCAATCAGAATGAATGCCAGGACTGTGCTGGTTGAGAAAAGTGATATTCTTTTTCTCTGAATGCTGTGGTAGGAAGCCGACTCCTAGAACTACTGTAGTCATTTTGCCTCCGTGAGAATAGCCAGTTTTAGCACAAAGCTGATAGACAGGAGAACAGATCCGAAGAATTACAGAGAATTGGAGCTTGATCACTGATTAAATCATGCCTGAAAACAAATCTTCCTCTGAATTTTTAAAATTTTGAGTACCCACTAATCTTTCGTGAGGTTATTTTGAATCCTTTTCTGCTATTTGCAACCAAAAACATTTAAGCTAATACATTTGTGTACTTTCTTAAATAAAATATCTTTGCTAATTTACAGGCAAAAAAGGTAGCTTATTGCTATCTTAGTTTGCATTTATTTGATTGTATGCAAGGCTGGAGTTTTTTTCATATATTCATTGGCTATTTGTATTCCTTCTTTATGAATACCCTCATAGTCTATGCTTATTTTTTTTTATTGTGTTTCCATGTGTTGCTTCTTGCAGAAAAAAAAAGAAGAAACTTTTAGTCATGCCCATTGAAACATATTCCATGTTGGTTACTTGTTTAATTTTGAATATTCTATTTTAAGATTCAGAAATCTTAAAATTTTATATATTGAAATTTGGTACTTTGTGTTTCTTAGATTCTGCCTTTGCTCATATTCTTTAAGAATCCGTCTCTACTCTAAAATTAGAGAGATATTAATCTTATATTTTCCTCTTGTTCTATATATTTGTGTTTGTCTTCACATTTAAATCTTTCATTAATTTGAAAACTATTTTGGTGTATGTTGTGTGATGTATTTAGGGCTAACCTTTATTTTATTCTACATGGAGTCAGCAACTAAATATTTGAGACAAAAAAATCTTGAAATATAAAAATAAAATAAGCCATTTGTTGTTTTGTTTTTTTAAAATTTACCCCTTGGAAGGTAGGAAAAGTTTTTCTCATTGGTTTGTTATTCAAGGTGTGATTTTTTTAAAATCCATTTTTTTTATAAGCAACTTTTATTCCAAATTGTATTTTTGGCCCATGTGGGGGTGTTGGTGCTATGACTAAGATTAGATGTTTCTATGGCTGCAGATTACTTTTTTTTTAAGAGAAAGGAGCTTGTCTTTATCTTTCAAGTCCTATACAAAAGGCCTAGCAACTGGCTCACTGTGTCCTATAAATACATTTCGCTTTGTAGTGGATATTCAAACAGGAAGTGGAGAACCAGGAACTGGAAAAAAAATAGTCGTCCTAAATCTGCTGTTCAGAGATTAACACCAACAAAAAGGACCATGACAGTTCTTTACTTTTTCTTTGTATTGCAATCTTTTATGTTCCAACCACATAGGGAAGGGACAAGAAGTCTCAGGCCTTATGGGGACTTTTCAGATGAAAAGTTTTTAGAGGACTTTGGTGCAGAACAGCTTAATGAGGTGAAAAAGATTTAGGCCATCTCTGAAGGCCTGCAGTGAAAACAAGGGCATGGCAATAATTTAGAGGTGGGAAGCATTTCAGCAGATTTAGATGAGGGACACCAGGGATAATACTATCCCATTACTGCAGGACAATCTCATTCTAAGTGGACTGAATGATTCTGCTTCGGATCAGTAGGCCTGTGTGGTGAGTGGACTCCACTGTGTGTTCCTCGGAGTTTAAGAGTCTTTATGGAAATTAGAATTTAATTTAAATGGGACAGAGTAAGTGGAAATTGTCAAAAGATGCCTTGGAACACTGGAAAGCTTTTGTAAAAGCATTACAAACATACTTGTAATGTTGGCCTCTACTGTGTATATGGCATCAAGAAGTAGAACCAGGAGGAATGAGTAGTGGCCACTCCAGTTGATTTTGCTCCTAAATACCATTTCCATCCATCCTACCTATTCATTTATGTGACTACTGCTTTAGTGCGGTCCAGGAGTTGGCAAGCCTTTTCTGAAAAGGGCCAGATACTAAATATTTTAGGCTTTGCAGGCCATATGGTCTCTCTTGCAACTCAAGTCTGCTATTACAGTATGACCACAGCCATAGACAATATGTAAACAAATTGTGTGGCTGTGTTCCAATAACACTTTATTTGCAAAAACAGGTGGTGGGCAAGGTTAGGCCTGTGGGTTATTGTAAGGGAAATTCATCCTCATAGGCAATAGATTTCTTAGGCCAAACTAAAATAATTGCTGGTGTGCCTTCCACCGGCCTTCTGGGGAGGCATGAGTCAGCACACTTATGTAACCAAGGTGTTATCGCTTATGTGAACCCATGTGGTCACGCTTTCCCATGGCATGTTGTTACTGTTGTTCTGAGCCATATATAAGTGCCCGCTATGTTCTCAGCCATGCTCTAGCGCTGCTGCATCCCCCTGTCAATAAAGAGCATGTCTCATCTGCCCGCTATGCACGTCTCTTCTTTCAACTCCCGGAAGCCTGCTCTGGTGCACTCGCTAGCCCCAGAACCCACTCCCCAGTGATAGCTTGCTGCATCCTGACTGAGACCTTTAACATCTCTCACACAGTTGTTCTCTTCCTTATGATCAGTTCTCTTAATTTCAGTTCCACAATCATTTATTGTTTTTGGATCTCACAATACAAGGATCACTAAGGCAAGGAACCTGGCCTTAAAGAGCTGACGGTCCAGAGAAAACACAGATGTGAAAGCCCATAACATGAATGCAATGAGGTAGGTTGCTCTCTGTAAACCCGTCAGAATGGGCTTTCTAAAAGAGATGATCACTTCCCTCTTCTCATAAAATACATCTAGTGGTACCTGTGACATCATCAACAATGCCTTAGTGAGGCACCTCGGTCTTTCATTATTATCTGGCTATCTTGCCTATGACCATCTTTCTAGACTCATCTTTTCAACTTTCTACTTCTACACCTTAGTTCTGACTACAGTAAAACTTAGTGCTAGCTACACCAAAAACCCATCCATCACGCTCTCTTATGCTCTGTGCCTTTGTATATGCTGTCTTGGAATGACCTCCCTTTGTTCCTTCACATCCAACACACAGAAGAATTTTCTATTCAAGCTTTCCAAGGTTTGTAATGGGCTGTCTTGTTAGGTGGAAGAGGGGGTGTGATGGTGAGTTTGTTCTCACCTGGAGGTATCCAAGCAGGCATGGTTGAACACTCAGTGGATGTAGCAGCTGCTGTTGGAGGCCTGCCCAGATCCCCGTTAGGAGGTCTTGTATCCATTGTTAGCTGCTACACGTGTTGGCTGCTAATGGCACACACCTGCATTTATCTCTGAGGATTTCCCTAAGCTGATGAGTGCTACCTTGCCTGAAGATGTCAGGAAGTTTACACTCTCCGTTTCTCCCTTTGCCCTTCCTCCCAAACCCAGCTTGCAGCCAGTAACTGCCTGATGTGGGGCTGTAACAGCTTAGCACTGTTGCCTCTGAGTGAGACCAACTCTGTGATGTAAGAGATCCTGAGGGGATCAGGCCAAGACTAGAATTCTCCTGAAGCCACACCTATGCCTAGTTTCTTCCTCTGTCCTATCCTGCTCATCTAATACCCTTACAGATTTCTTCTGAGAGCATTTCCTTAATGAATTACCTGTAAAATAATCCTTGGAAGACCAGTAAAATTAAATGACTTTTAAGATGTCTTTTAGTCTACGTGAATCTGAATATGAAAGGAAATCTTTGCATGGTTGAGTTAAAAATGTGAATTTTGAAATCGAACATACTTGGACTCCAGTCCTGCCACTCTCACTGATGTGTCACTTAAGACAACTTTCGTGATATCTCTAATTCTCAATGTCCTCATTAATAAAATTGAGATAAGAGTAGTATCTATCTCAAAGAGTTGTGAGAATTAAAAGAGATAATATATATAAGTGTAACATAAAATATGCTCAGTGAGAGATATTTTTATTGTCATTATTATTGCTGTATTTTTCTCAAAGAGAAAATATGAAAGCAGTTTTTAAAAAATACATTTGGAGGCAATAAGAAAATTGTCTGGGTAAAGTAATGGGGTCCGTGAAAAATGCATATGCTTTTTTCTATTGATCAGAAGTCAGGCATGACCTAGCTGGGCTTTCTGCTTCAGAGTCTTGCCTGAGGTGAATTCTCATCTGGAGGTTCTGGTTGGAAAGGATTCACTTATAAGCTTACTCAAGTTGTTTTCTCAGTAACTTGCAACTATAGGCCTGAGGCCGTCAGCTCCTACCTGCAGTTACTTGCCATGTGACCTATCTATAGGCAGTTTACATCATATTAATAGGAACTTGCTTCTTCAAGGCCAACAGAAATTTTCTTTCTTGTCTGCCAAGATGGAATCCTGTACAGCATAATATAATCCTGGCAGTGACATCTTATCACATTTTTCATATAATATAATGTATTAGTCTGCTCCAGCTGCCATAACAAAATACCATAGTAGACTGGGTGACTTTACAACAGAAATTTATTTTCTCACTGTTCTGTAGGCTGGAAGCCCAAGATCAGGGTGCTTGCATGGTTGGTTTTTGGTAAGGACTTTTTTTCTGGCTTGTAGACTGCAACCTTTTTCTGTGTCCTCATATATTGGAGAAAGAAATAACAAGATTCCTGGTGTCTGTTCTTATAAGGGCACTAATGTCATCATGAGGTCCTCACCATAGTGATCTAATTACCTCCCAAAGACCCCTCTCTCGAAATACCATCACATTGGGGGTTAGGGCTTCAACATACAAATTTTGGGTGAACACAAACATTCAGTCCACAACACACAGCTTAATCAAGGGAGCAACATAACACCACCTTTGTCCCATAACATAATCTAATCAAGGCTGTGACATTCTACCACCTTCGCCATATTTTATTGATTAGAAGCAAGTCTCAAGTTCTGCTCTCAAGAAGAAGGAATTATACAAATGTGTGTCTCATTGGCATTACCTTAATGTGTATTTGCTATAGTGATGTTGACACACTCTTCCATCAAGAAGTGGGGACAATTATGTTTCTTTTTGTTGAATGAGTCCTTCTTTGTGACTTGCTTCTATCATGTAGAATGCAGTGGAAATGATGCGGTGTGACTTCTGAAGTTAGGTCAAAGAAGGTGATATGATCTTTTTCTATCCCTGCCCCCAAAACTCACTCCTTCTCTCTCTCTCCACATATGTGCCTTTGGAGTCATGAGCTACTGTGAAAGAAGTCTGTGGCCATAAAGCCATGATGTTGGAGAGACCTCATGGAGAGGCCCATTTGGAGAGGAGAGGCTGCTGGTCAACAGCAGCCATCAATTGTCTGACAAATGAGGGTGCCTGCCTTTAGATGATTTCAATTCCTTGTTTTTGAGTCTTCTGTCCAAGACCTCAGATGTCATAAAACATAGACGAACCACTTCTGTTGTACTTTGTTGGATTTCTTAATCCACAAAAATCTGAGAGCAAAATAAATGGTTGCTTTATAACACTAAGTTTTAGGGCAATTTTTTATGTGGCCATAGTAACTGGAACAACAATGAAGGAAACTAATTTATAACTAGTTACTCTCCTATATATAATGGTTCCCAGAATTATAAACCAAGACTCTCCACAAGATGTCTCCAACCGGCTTTCTAACATGTTGTAGAAACTGCTCTGGCCGTCACCTGGAATGTGTGAAGAGGTCCCACCATTTCCTACTTGAAGTTCAGGCCCTCAGAAAAGAAACAAATTCTGAATATCTGTAGTATCTTCAACAATGACTGCATAGCCAAAGGCATTCCACTGGAGCGCTTGAGCACCCTACTATCTCACGCTTTTACATGCCATATGAGTTCTTTGCTTATTGTTGCCTAGACAAATTATGTGTTCAATTGTCTTATCCTAAAACAAAATTCAGTCTTCTCTTAGAGATGAACGGAATCCTTAATATTTAGAGAAAGAGAAAACTTTAAAAATGACAGTTTTGTTTTTCACTTTTTAAAAATATGAAGGTCAAAGCTCAGACAAAAGGCTTGATAATTTTTATTTTATTTAAGAGTCTGGATTTGGAAGAGGTCAAGGGACCATTTCACTTTAAGGCAATTTGCCTTTCCTTTCTTGCTATCAATCTGAGGGTCTGGTGACAGGAAGCGGTGAGATATGTTCAAAAGAGACTTACCCTATTCTATATTAAAGAAAATAAATTTCTGGCAGTTCTGAATGGAGCACTATCCCCAAATTAAGGGGAAGGTCCAGTTTTTGCTGTAATAAAATAAGAATGATGAAATTCCACAAACAATCCATATTCTTCAACTAAATTATTCCTGAAGGGCATTTGCTATTTATTTAAAGCTTTAAACATAAAATATGGTTTCCTGGGAATTTTTCTTTATTTTTTCTTTTTTGGCAGTGGCTTGTCACTTTGTCATCTGTTTCTCAGACCACTCTTCTTGAGTAGTTTGTGGAACCACAGAAAGTGTCGCTTAAATTATTTGTCCTTGTTTACCTTATTCTCAAAAACAGGACTTCAGGGGCAGTTGGGAGGAAAAAGAAAACTATATCTTATGTTCTATTGAATCACTAGGTCATTTGTATTTGGCAGCAGTAACACCATCTGGTCAGTTAGAAATATATTTAATAAATATGCTATGTGACATCAGCTGCCCAGACAGATTTGCTCGAGGGACTAATGCTCAGAGTTTGGGAATCTTTGCAGGACTCATTAATATGCATTTGATGGAGAAAAGCCCACTGAATTCATGGTGTCTGTAGGGGATTTGCATATTATGGAGCTGACGGTTTGACCTCAGGGAATTACGGTCTTGTGCTTTTCCTTAATGTTTGCTCCCCTCTAGGGTCATTGCTAGTCTTCTTTGCTTTTGAAGAGTGTGAGTCATTTTGATTAAGCATGCAGATCTCTGCTTCTGAAAGACCTCTGCATTTCCTTGTTAGGAAAACTACAATCCTGAGGATTGTTATTCCTGTCATTTATCAAAAAAAGAAAAAAAAATGAGAATCTGACCTATCCAAACACAGTAAGTAGCCCTTGGAGTACGTAAGGATGGGGTTGTGACTTGCATCACAATAAAAACAACATTGAATATACTTGCTGCAGATAATTTCTAGCAAAGAATTGGTACTGTATAATCTTAAATTTCCATTTCATCAATCCATCTGTGAATTTTACCAACAGTGTTTTTATCCTTTCCATTTCCTAATAGACTAGATTTTTGATCCTTGAGAAACAGGTTCAAGATTTTTCCTAATGCAGAGCTGTTTCAGCACATTAGCCAGGATTAATCAGCCCTCCACAGAAAATTCTTTTATTAAACAGGAAATCCCACCTGTTTTGGTCACTTTTCCTGCAAACAAACTTTCTCCTTTGTAGAAGAAAAGTCTGGTGTAATTTCAGGGTTTTATTTTTCCTGCTTTCCTTCCTTCCACGTGCTCACTTTTTACTCAAGCTTCAGTAAGCCACACACAGTCGCCTCTTCCTTTATGCCTTTTCTAATTTCTCTAGATTTTTGGTTACTTCCTCCTAAATTCCACATGTTTCCATAGGAAGAACCAATCTCTATTATAATGCTTAAGACTGTAAGAGACCAAAATTGCTTGTGAAACCTAAGTCTGTTGCAGGGCTCTCTCTCTCTCTCTCTCTCTCTCTCTCATAGTTGCGAAATAGACTTCTGCATTTTTGTAACGCTTGCTTGCTAACCGCCCACTTGTGCTTCTGTGATAACGGCTTGCTTGCAGAAACCGCGGGGTAACATGAGATGAAATAAAATGCTGAAGAAAATGCTGGGAAAGAGTGCAGAAGGAGGTAGCTATAGAACAAATCGCTGTGTTAGATAGATGCATATTCAATGCGTGGACAGCTCTTTGCTGCCTGAACTGGTCCTATAAAACCGCCCTTCCCACGCCGCCCGGGGTCCTTTGTCTGGAGAAGAGGCCACTGCGTGTTGGCGTTCTGAGACACGGACCCTAACTCGAGTTAGTTGGTAATAAACTCCTCTTGTTGATTGCAGCCTCAGAGTTTCGGTCTCTCTCTTCGGTGGCACTGCGAGTCCCAATGTAACAAGACAATGTACTGTAATTATCTCTTTGTGATTTGTTTTTCTCAATAAATGTGAACTTAAATGTCAGGGACTATGGTTTTTTTTTTTCACATTTCTGTGCACTTAGCATAACGGTATGTGCTTACATGAAAAAAAATTCCTTTGATGCAAAAAACTCTGGTAGATTATTTGCCTCCTAACACAGAAGTTTCTTCTGTAAGCTTCTACACCTTTACAGTGGATTGCCATGCCCAGTGTGATTCCCTTTCATTTTGTCTCTGTAGGGTTTGTATTTTTTTCCTGTATGCATTGTCTTCTTATCCAAATATATTTAACTGGCAGCACAATTAACACTAATAACAAAATGAGTAATTAGTGTGATGTTTGCTAATGATGTTCACTGATTTAACTGCCACCCTGCCTTTATTTTTGTTACTAATGGGCCTTGTGTTTATCGTGATTCCCTACTATAAACTCTACTGAGAGAAGGATACAGGAAGACAAGGCATGTACTTCTATATTTTCACCTAAGAGGGAAGGAATGGACTAAGGTTGCATGTTTTCTTTTGCTGTTTTGTACTACATTATAGTCTCATCAATATTGCAGATACAAAGTCTGATCTCGTCAAGAAATAATGCAGCATATTGTCATTTCTAGCAACTCAATATTGCGTTAAATTCTGTGGACAACTTTTTAGTAATCAGGTGTTGAAAGGAATTTGTGTTTATGTAAAAGATGTCAGATATTTT
The DNA here is from genome assembly GCA_963574885.1 of Lepilemur ruficaudatus. Taxonomy (NCBI): domain Eukaryota; kingdom Metazoa; phylum Chordata; class Mammalia; order Primates; family Lepilemuridae; genus Lepilemur; species Lepilemur ruficaudatus. The sequence continues at coordinate 28,831 of CAUYRT010067399.1, read as the reverse complement.
TTACCTCTTACTTTTTCTCTTGCTATAAATATTGATCTAAAATACAAAGTAATATCTTTTTTAAAAAAAGAATTGATGAGTTTAGGATAAATCTATTGCTAAATGATGCTTTTTATATTTCTCCATGAAAAAGATGCCATTTCCCCAAGAACCCACTTCTATTTTTGTTTTGATTTAAGCTGTAATAGGACTTCCCTGCACTTGATTTATTTTATTTTGTTTAGGTTTTATATTCCTTGTCTTAGCAGGTTTCTATAGCATTTATTTATGTTTATGTATTAGATATTTATATTGTATTTGAATCAATAAAACATTGATTGCTCAAGTTTTGTTGAAGATTACTTCTGTGTATATGTGGATCTACTCTCCCCAGCTAGGCTATGAACTTCCTTTCAGAGCAGGAATGCAGCTTGTATTTGTTTATATTTTCAGCTGTGGTTATAATACCTACTGAAAGCAAATGTTCAGTAAATATTTATCAGTTGATTTATTCATCTCACCTTCTAAATGGTGTTTTAAGTCATAAGTGTTATTTTAAACATCATACTTTCATTTCCTTTTTAAAAGAACCATTTAGGATTGGTATTTTTCTATGGGGACATAAAACGGAACGGTCAAGAGCACAGTCTGGCTACGTGGGTTTGAATCCTAGTCCCACCATTTTCTAGTTGTGAAAATAAATTGTTGAACAAATTATTTACTTCTCAGTTCCTCATTTCCCTCATCTATAAAGTGAGGATAGTATCATCCTTATAGATGGATATGAGGATAGTAATAGTACCTACCCATGGAATTGTGATGACTAAATGTACTTGGAAAAGAGCTTGATATAGAATTGAGTGTAGTGTAAGAGATAACCTGTGAATATACACGTACACATATATGTGTATAAATTAAAAGTCTCCTGCAATGTCACAGGATTATAGAACAATAGGGTTGAGAGGGACTTTTGAAACCAGAATGGAAAGAAAATAGGGACATGGTGAGAAGGCCTGGCTTTGAGCTTAGTTATGACATTTTTGGAGGGACTTTGTTGGTAAAACAGACATGTTAATAACTTTATTACTGACTTTGATGGTGTTTTGAGGGTTAAAACAGAAAAATATACTCAAGACCACATTGTAAGCAGTCAAGCACTCCTAGTATGTTTTTATCATTATTACCTACACATGAAAAAACTGAAATCCACTTTATGGCCTTTGGCAAGTTGCTTATTCTCTCAGTACCTGTTTCACATCTGTAAAGTGTGGATAATAATAGAACTCAGGTCATAGAACAGTTGCAAGAATTAAATGAGTTTATTAATACATATAAAGGTGGATCAAAGTGCCTCTAGATAATATGTGGTAATAAGCATTAGCTATTTAGTATTTTTATATACATCCAATAAACACTTGTGCAGGTGTCTTTTTTATAGAATGCCTTTTGTTCTTTTGGGTAGATGTCCAGTAGTAGGATTGCTGGATCAAATGGTAGATCTCCTTGTATCTCCATATTGCTTTCCACAGGGGTTGCGCTAGTTCGCAGTCCCACCAGCAGTGTAGGAGTGTTCCTATCTCTCCGCATCCACGCCAACATTTATTATTTTGTGACTTTTTGATAAAGGCCGGGAATGGTCAAGTTCTGTTTTAGCCTACTTATACTCTGTGAATCTGCTGATTTTAGTAAGATCTAAGAGTGAACCTGAATTATCCCCTTATTTAGAAAGTCTCCATCAGTGGTTTTAGAAAGCTCTCCATTTTGTGTTATTTTTATCAGTTGTGTTTTTCTTTTTTTCCTCCATGAGGTCTTCTGGCAAGTTTCTAAAGTACACACATGGTCCCACTGTAGAGGAGCAATTGTTTAGGCGAAGACAGCCTGATGGGAATCCCAGTTTTCAACAGTCGTAAGGTTGCGTACTCAGTGGGGACAGGGCTTTTGTTCGTTGCTCTGTCCCCAGGACGTGGCATGGTGCCTGGGACGGTGTCTGGTAACTAGGTGTTCATTAATATCTGGGGAACGAATGGATGAGGACTGAGCTTTGGTTCCCAAACCTTACTCCGGGCGGTCCTGCACACGTCACACCAGAGCTCTGGGCCTACTCATCCTAGGGCCTTTGAGGTCCTCAGATAATGCCATCTTTGAATCTGTAAGAACAGCTGACTAGGTACTTTGGCCAGCACCTTATCTGATCCAACAGCCTCTTGGCACAAAGGTGCAGAGCACAGGGGCAGGGCAGAGCAGGGGCAGCCTTGTGAGCTGGTCTGTCAAACCTCAGGCCAAACCAGTTCTGCTGGTCAGTGTGGTGGGTGCATGGGTCATGGAGTCATACAGAAATGTATACAAAGAGTTAAATCTCAGCAGGGCAAATTCTTAACGCCTAAGAATGCTTCTGTTTTTTTTCCTTGTCAGAGACAAGATGTCCTCAATAGAAGGGCAAAATAAGTGTCTAGACATCTAAATTCATTAAAAGAGACAACTGAGAGAGTATGTAAATCATGGAACAAAGAATATTTTTTCTAGCAGAGCAGAAACAGAGTATAAGCTGTTGCAGTCCTCTCTGCAAAACTGGCCCTGCTACAACGCTAAGGACGCAGCAGCTGTGTGGCCAGACCAGGCCAGTGCACAGGCCAAGTATCTCTGCCCACATTGCTCCTGCAAAGTTCATCACTTGGCAGGTGATGAACTCCTGAGGTGATGGCTCCTGAGCTCAGGCTCAGGAGCAATATGACAAGAGGGTCCTTGAGGCCAGTTACCTCTACATATCATATAAAGAATATGGCATGCCTCAAACACAAATTGTTTCTTTAATCTCTTAGGGATCAGGTAGGAAGGGTGTAGAAGTGGCTTTACTATCTCAGGAGAAAAATTTGAAGAGTCTGTCGACATATATAATGAAATCAATCAGAGCAGAGAAACACAAGATTCCCTTGGCTAGTGGTGCAAACAAATTCTTATCCTCCCAAACTTGCTTCTCCCATAAGGTGATTTCTAGGCTGACATTAAATGCAGAGATCTTGGTGGCAGGCCCTTGAAGCACCAGCCTTCTTCCCAGTGGCGCCAGGGATTCACTGCTCTTTAGCACCAGCAAAATGAGGAGGATGAGAAAGAGAGAAGGGAAGGAGGGAGGAAAGCAGCCAGGGTCATCAGGAGAAACTAATGCCATGTCGGGGAACTTGGAAACCAGGTGATCCCAGAGAAACAAGGGCTTTCCTCACGCAGTGGGGGCGAGCTGCTGTCCTCCAGGGCAACCGTGTGAGAAGGCCGCTTATCAGCTGCTCTCTGCTTCAGCAGGCTGCGTAACAGGTGCCACCAGCGGAGAGATGCAAAAGAGCCTTCTAGGCAGGTCCCATCCTCAAACGTAATTCTACTTCTGCGGGGAGAATAACGCTTCAGAACCAGGGGCACTTGCTCACAGCCGTGGAGCTCCGGTGTGGAAGTCTGATGCCCACCTGCCGACTTGCCATGTGCTGGAGTGGACTTTGAGTTTGGCACATCCTCCTCCTGCTCATAACTGTTGGGGGCTCCTCGTCTCCTACAGCATCAACCCTCAAGTTCTTGGCTGGCACACAGGTCCCTCGTGACTTGGGCCATGCCTGCCTCTTCAGTCTTAGCTCCTGTTCTTCCTCCTACATCCTGAGCTCCAGTCAGAATGGACAGCGTGCAGCTCCCAGGGCCTGCCAGGCCATCTTACATCTCAGTCCCTTTGTTCACGTTCCTTCCCACACCTGGAAAGGCCTTCCTACTTTGCTACCCACCAAGTATTCCACTTTCGGGTATCAGTTCAAGGACCACACCCACTGGGAAATAGTTTCAAGGGGACCCTTAGGCATAGATCCAGGGTTGTTTAGTGTCTCCCTCAGCCCCCAGAACATCAGCAACGTGAGGGCAGGGACTTCGTCTATTTTGCCTCCCACTGTATCCTGGGCGTCTAGAACAGCGCCTGGCATGCATCACACATTTGTTGAAGGAAGGAATGAGTGTCAGCACTGACGGCATTGCCCCACGGCTGTGGACTTCACCAGGACAAGGTCTGGGTTGTATAATTTCTGCCTCTCCCAGCACATGGCTTGACACAGGGTGGGCATTTTGTGAAAGTTGATGAATGAGAAAACGAACGAGTGATGAATGCTCATCTGGACACAAAGCTCATGATACTGGCATTTCCCCAAGAATAGGTCACCCTGCAGCATTCTGTTCTATGTTAAAACCTCTTTTTCCTTCTTTCATATTGTCTATTCTGTGAGAAGAGTTACCTTTTAAATGAAGCATGTTTTAAATTCTGTTCAAACACATCTTACAGCACAAGAAGGTTAGGCTAGATTTTCTGAAAGGCTTGGCTAACCCTAAAAGTCCCAGGTCCTGTAATTTGTCAGGGACAATACCCAAAAGTGCTGTTTCCACTTTAATTTACATTTGAGAAAGAACCCTGTCTATAGAGCACTGACCTTGGAAATTCTGTAGACTCACCTCATCATCATACATTTGAGACACTACTTTATTTTGGATTTTCTGTGTATTTGCATTATCGGTGTCCCATTTCCCACTGGGGGTGGGGGTAGGAGGATAGCTGGTCACAGAAAGCTGTGGATGATGTATCAGGGCCTGGTTCCAGTGACCTAGAACAAGTCTTTCTCCTTTCTGGCAATGAGGGGAGTTGCACAAGATGATCTCCGAAGGCCGTGAGCGTGCAGACACAATGCAGTCCTACGCTGGGAGTGGGCGCACACGCATGCACCCTGCGCTGCCCGCACCAGCACAGGCTCTACACTTAATATGGTAAAAAGAGAAGGAGCTTTTTCTCCCTTAAGAACAAATGAAAACAGTCATCGCATAAGATATGCTGCCCCGAAGTTCTTAACTAGTACCCACTCTGATTTTCTAGGAAAAGAGAACTGATCATTCTCACACACACCACACAGAGCACTGGGAAGATCGTGTCCACTGCGCGCTGACAGGAGACGTGTCAGGGCACAGGGAGGCGGGGGCTGCATTTAATAACGCCTTAAAATGCAAACACACCAAGTGGGGTTTGTATGGCCCCTGTGAGGACTAGGGACAGACTCTCCGCACCGTGGAGCTTTTGGGCGGTATGAGAAGAGCAGGGTTCATAAATGCAGAAAGCGAGGCTGACGGGCTTTCCAGTCACAACCCGACAGCAGCCAGAGAGCGTGGATACAGTCCACGGAACATTTACGGGCTCGCCAGCACTAGTCCATGACAATTTTATTTAATCATAAAAATATAATAGTCATCAAATCTTTTTGTAGTTTCAGTTTACTGCTTTCTCAAGTGAAATAAATGGTCTCTCAGATTTCTTCTGCTTTCATCTCTCTGCTCTAAGTATAGTAGGATACGGTTCCAATTAAGGCCCATTAAATGTTCACATTGATTCATTGAGCCATTTTCCAGTTTCTTTTTCTAACACAATCTCAGTGCACCCTGAGTGATCTCTACAGTGTGTTTTCAGTTTAGCAGCTGCCTATATGGAAGAGAATTGTTTGGGTGTGAGGGCTTCCCCCTCCCACTTCTACAGCCCAAGTGCTGAGTGGAGATTGTCCTTCCCTGCCTTCCAGACAAGCAGATGTTGATCACCTGTCGGGTGTGTCCAGCTGAGCCAGGCATGCTTCTGGGGAAGGGGAGCTGGCCGCTGGCCAGAGCCAGAGTGACCCTCCCAAGTCCCCATGGTGGCTGTGTCAGAGCAATGTGTTGAGTGGCAGCCCACAGACCCTGAGATAGGAGGACCCCCTGAGCTTTCTCCAGTTTCTCAACAGATGGGAACGCACGTTCTGACAGCAGAGATGGCTTATTTAAGGTGATATTAAGTGTCAGAGCTGACTGGAGTGGATACTCCAGGGATTTTCCCATTAAGAGCAGGGAATCTAGAGGCAGACAATGATAATTTCAGTAACAGTGTAGTGAGTTAACATTTGTTCTGGGCCAGGGGATATGCTAATCACTAGGTGAGCGATCTAATTTAATCTGCACAACCCCATGAGATGTTGTTGCTATAACTCTTATTTTATAGACGGGGAAATAGGCACCAGGAAGGTGGGGGGTTTGTCCAGGAGGCATGGGCGGCCCGGCGGCAGCACTGCGAGCCCCGCTTCGCGGGCCAGCTGCAAAGTGCATCGCCCATGCCTCCGGCACACAGCGGTGGGCAGTGCCGCCCGGGGACTGCGACACCCAGGCTCTCTGACCACACACGCATGTTCCCAAAGGAACTACATGTGGAGAGATTTAAGAATGTTTTAAAATGCCCTCAGGAAACTTGCTATGAAAATGAATCATACGGTGATTTTGTATCTTTAAACGTAGATTTTCCCATTGTGTACTTTCTTAGAGTGGGGCATATCTGTCAAAAAGCTTTTTTTGGACAGGAGGGGGATAAGGAGTGAAAACTTACCTATTAGGTACAATGAACACTGGTGAGAGGCACACTGAAAGCCCTGACTTCAGCATTATACAATTCACCCATGTGACAAAAACACTTGTACCCCTTAATATTTTGAAATTAACCTTTTAAAAAAATCAACTCATAATAAGTCAGAATAGAGTTATTGTGATAATGCCACCAATTTCACGAGCAAAGATCCCAAAGGCATCTGCTCTTATAGCAAGAGTCAAATAAAGTCAGGACCTGAGTAACAAGGATTACATTTACTCTCCACAACTTTAAAAATGAGAACTCCTGTCTCTCTGTTATAGCTGAGGAAAGCGACACCCAGGACAACCTACCCAAGGCCAAACAGCACCTGAGTGAGAGGAGGGGCTGGCATTTGAACCCGAGGCTGCCTCCAAAACTTTCCCTTACGCATTCCTATTTTCTCAAATACAGGATTTGCCAAACCTTAAACACAGTAGTTTCCTTTGGATCTCAAAGCTACTGGTTGCAAAGGTTCCAGAAAAGGTTCAAAAATAAATATATTACAGTGTCAAAGGGTGGCTCTTAAATTTTTAGCCAAAAGTCAGTTTAGGAGATTTGGTCAGTCAAATAAAAGTGCTGTATCTTTCAAAATCTGGGCCCATTTTACCCTTTTCTGTAGCAGTGTACATAGGAGAGATTCGTATTATCTCAACACCTAATCATTCATCCAACACATATGTATTAGGAAACTGCCAGGTGCCAGGCTGTGGCAGGCACTGGTGACAAAGACCTTGCTCTCAAGGTACTTACATTTTAGCGGGGTAGGAAGACAAACAAAATAAATAAAACCAGCAAAATAAACAGGTGTCCAGGTGTAATAAATGCATGAAGAAAACTTAAGCAGGGCAAAGGGAAAACAGTGCCCATGGGGCTGATTCCTTATTTTAGATGTCATACCATGGCCAGGGAAGACTTCTCCACTAACATGACTTCTGGGAAGACTCCTTTGGAAGTAAGCCCCTCAAACCATGCTGACTTCTGAAGGAAAAGTGTTCCAGGTAGTAGCAGCAAAGACAAAGGCTTGAGGTGAGAGAGATGCAAGGTGTGTTTAAGGCCAGTGTGGCTAGAATGGAGCATTTGTGATTACTGTAGTTAGAAATGAAAATGATTAAATTTATCTAAATGCTGGTCTGGCCATGACTGCCCACTTCATCTTAGAATTATATATTTACTCTCTATCAGAGCAGGAAGGGCCCTTCAGAGCACCCAACTTAACTCTTTTTACAAACAGGAAACTAAAGCTCAGAGAAGGGCAGTGATTTGTCCAGAGTCACACAGCTGTAAAGCTGTGAAGGGATCCAGCAATCCTGATGACTGCACCAGTGTTTGTTCCATGGCGATGGGCTTTCTGTGACTGATGAGGGCCTTATATACAATTTCCTATCTCAGGAGAGGTATTTTCTCTGTGGTTACAAGCTAAGTCTATACCGTTTATCTCAGAATAATTTATTATAAAGGCCCCATCTATGACTGAAGGCCAAGGCAAGCCCAGAAAAATGATATTTCTCATTGGTCATGAGTTAAACTTTGACAAAAGATTCCTTCTGGCCTCATTTTCTTCTGTATATGTGACACCCCAGGAGAAGAATTTCACGTGAGCAAAGGATAACTGAGATTTGTGCACTCAGCTGACCTGGCAGCAGCTTTTGTCTCTGAAGCTTGTTCAGAGTCTGGGTTTGGGTATCCTGGGAAGAGGGTGCTGAGGGTTTGTTGCTTGGCTTCCCTTTGTGCATCTGCTGCTGCTCTGAAGTGGGGCCCAGTCCTGGGATGGAGCTCAGAAGGGGATGATTAACTTCAGGACGCCCTGTGGCTAAACTAAGCCCTCACAATGACCCTGCTCAACCTCCTGATCTCATGACACTGCTGAAGGAGCTTAGTGGATTCCCAACCTTTTATTTTATCATTCATTTGTTTTACTGCAAGACTTCTCAGAGACTTTGTTTTTTATTTTATTTCAACAGATTTACGGGGCACGAGTGGTTTTTTGTCACATGGAGGAATTGTGTAGTGGTGAAGTCAGGGCTTTCAGCGCACCACCACCCGAATAGTGTACACTGCACCCAGCGGGCAATGTTTCACCCTTCACTTCCTCCTGCTCCTCCGCTTCTGAGTCTCCAAAGCCCATCGTACCATTCTGTATGACTGTGTACACCTACTGTTTAGCTCCCACTTGTAAGTGAGTACATGGGGTCTTTGTTTTTCCATTCCCGTGATACTTCACTTAGGATAATGGCTTCCAGTTCCATTTAAGTTGCTGCAAAAGACATTACTCCGCTCTTCTTTACGGCCGAGTAGTTTTCCCTGGCATCTAAATACCACATCTTCTTCATCCATTCATCAGTTGATGGGCACTTAGGCTGGTTCCATAAATCTGTAATTGTGAACTGTGCTATTCGAGAAACATATGAGTGTGGTTGTCTTTTTGATATGACTTCTTTTCTTTTGGGTAGATACCCAGTAGTAGGATTGCTGGATTGAATGGCAGGTCTACTTTTAGTTCTTTGAGGAATTTCCAAACTGTTTTCCATAGAGGTTATACTAATTTACATTCCCACTAACAGTGAATAAGCATTCCTTTTTCATTGCATCCATGCCAGTATCTATTGTTTTTTGACTTTTTAATAATGGCAGTTCTGATGGGGGTAAGGTGGTATCTGACTGTGGTTTTAATTTGCATTCCTCTGACAATTAATGACGTTGAGCATTTTAAAATATGTTTGTTAGCCATTTGTACATCCTAGCTTTTTATAGTTCAACTGAGATGAAGCTATAGCTATCTTTTAAAGTTAAAGTTGTGATGTTAGATTTCATGACACTTATTTTATTGGTGTGTTTTGAATCTGAGTTCCCTGAAAATGAGAAACCGAGAAGACTGGTAAGGGAAGGATAGTTTATCTGTATAATCCAGTTTCTTTTCCGATCCCTAGGCCATAATTATGAGTTCAGCCTACTGTTAGGATGTCCAGGTAATCAGAAATATTACCCAGTGCCAGGAAGATTGTGATAACAGGCAAGCAGGATGGCCACAGCTGCCTTTCTCAAGCACTCACCATGAGTCAGGCCCTATGTTGTCTCGTGGATTCACATAACAACCTGGGAGGAGGGGTATCACGACCTTCATCTCACAGATGAGGAAAGTAAAGTTCAGTGTTGAGTGACTTTCCCAAGGTCACGGTGCAGGAAAGAGCAGAGCAGGCATTTCAAGGACAGCTGACTCCAGAGCCTATGCTCTTACCCACCATGACGTTTGACTGTTTGTACTATCAGAGATCAGGTCCAACACCTCAAGTGCAGACTCACTCAAGGTGAGTCCATTCAGGTGCTTCTTTATTAATACTACTGCATCTGCCACAAGCGGGAGGATCTGTGGAAGTTACAGTTAGTCACAAATGAGGACGCAATCCCCTGCAAAGGGGCAAGAATGGTCCTTTCTTAGTTGAGTGCTACAGTCTTGAGTACGCAGTCTTGAGCGCTCAGTGCTGGGTCCTTGGGCTGGCTGCTGTCTGCTCCAGTTGATATCCTGGCAATGCAGCCACTTGGGCCAGCCGGGAGTCCTTTATGAACTCTCAGGTGGTTTGTGGACTAAAACATGTACCTGGTATGAACATGGTGGCACTTCAAACTACCTTTGTGTAGGAAAATTCACCAAAATGATGAGGGAAACCAATGCCATCTTTTATTACAATATTTTGATTCTGTGAAGTTGGTGACTTTTAATGCAGCTGGCTGAAATTGCTAACTGGCAGATTTCTCTATTCTAGCACTAGCCACGTCACTCACTGGAAGTCTTAAAATAAATGTTTAGGCAGAAGTTATTTTTAATTAGGAATTTTTTGTTCTACTTTTGGAGAGAAAAATCCTGTATTTTTTCTTTGGTGCTGTAATATTAAGAGTAACTTGGTTCCAAAATGGTTATACTATTGAAATTCTTAGGCTCTTCCATAGACATGATGCATTTCTATTTTATGAAAGGACTGGTATCTGTCACACAAAGAAAGAAAATACAGAAAGCTGAATGCTTGTGTGACAGCTAAAGAATGAGCTGGCAGCCTGGGAGAACAGAAAGGCCTTGAGTGCTGAGTTTCCACTCTGAGACCAGTCATGGACTGGGACGGGGTTGGGGGAGTTTGTCAAGTGTGTGTGACCTAGGACCATCGGCCTTTGAGACAGTGAGTGAAACAAGAATGTCTGAGCAGGAATTAGGTCACCTTTGAAAGTTCGAAAAGCTGGACTGGGATTCTGGAAAACTGCCATTCTTAACACACAACTGTGTCTCCTTGCCCTGCAGATGGGACACAGCTAGGAAACGGCTGCTGTTTCTGTGTGCAGGGAAACGCCTGAGGTGAGTACAACAGATTCATTTTAGGAATGCTCAGTGAAATCAACGTTTAAGGTTTCTTACTAACTCATCAAATTACGAAAGGCCTGGAAAATGCACGCCACATAGCTAAGGCCGAACCCAGGTCCAGGAGCCTCACCGTACAGCCTGCTTGCTTGTTCTCATCTACGCAGGGGTTGGCGTTCAGCAGCTTCTGGCACGTGTGGTGTGGAACAGACAGCTGCATGATCTTCGTGGACTTCACCACAGAGGAGCTGGATGGGGGAGGGGGACAAAGGGACCCTTCCTTTCAGCTATCACAAGAGACTCCATCTCTGATAGCCGGAATCGATGGGGCATTTCCAAATGAAAAAGTCACTTGCTAACTAAAATGAATATGCAAAGGTGCTTATTCCCAATACAGTAATATGCAGGCAGTCAAATCATCTGTCATTCGAGTTAATTTAATTATCAGACCACATTTAATTATCCAATACAAAATGTAAATAAAGTGAAGGGCTGACAGCACATACTAATTATGTTCATTATAATAATTAAATGGGAAGGAATTTAAAGAGAGTCATGAAAGTGCCATAAAATACAGGGAAGCTTTTGATTAAAACAACAACATTTTAATTAGAAACTGCAACCCTATAGGAAACAGATGATTCGTTCCATCAAGGATGGGACATTACTTTTATTATCCAGGTTTTTCTTCTGAAGTCATCCTTGGTGTCATGGGGCTCAACCCTTCCAGTTAATAGACTAAACGGTAACAGATAGAATGTGCCAACCCTTTATGCCAAGCAGGTACCTAATCAAACAGCCTTACAACAGCAGGGTTTCAGGACCCCCTGTCTTACAAAGACACCAGCTGTTTCCCCAGTAGGAAATCAAGGATCCCTGTGGACAAACCGGCTCTGCAAATTAACATGACTTCTGACTAATGACATGGAAACTTTAAATGAATTAAGCATCATAATTTTTATGAAATTCCTCTGATTTAGAGAAAGTGGCATCAGGCAAAATAAATTCATTTTCATAAGAATAGAAGTGAGCTGTAATCTCACTGGACTGCCAATGGTGAGGCTGGGCTCTGCCAGTTCTTGCTTGGTAATTCCTTTTCCTTCTCTGAGCCTCAGCTTCTCCACCTACGACAAGAGGGAGCTGGACTAGAAATCTCCCAGAGCCTGCCCAGGATGAAGGCTCCACGAATCTGTGATTGAAGCTGGGGTGGGTGCTTAAAACTGTACTGACCACAGCCCCTTAGCAAATGCTCACTTAGCAAATTACTGGGTTTCGGTACGGGAAGTAGAAAGGGAATTTAATAGAACTAGTTTTTCAAATGAAAAGTTAGCTTTTCAGTTATAGAAGACTTCCCGGCTCTACTGGGGTAGGAGCAGTTATCACCTCAGCACATGAGGCTATTCCCATACCCTGCCCTCGCCCTGCAGAAGGACCAGCCTGGAGCCCAGCACGCGCTGCTGAGCATGGCCTCCTGGTGCTGGTGAGACGGCTGTGCCGGAGAAGGCATCACAGAGACAGGTCCCTGACACCTCACCTGTGAGAAGCCCTGCTTACGAGTGTCTGTCAGTGGATCCACTCTATCAACACTGGGGGAGCCGAAGCACACGGAGCTTGTACAGATAAGCTGCCACGTAGTGGGCAGGGAGCTCGTTAAGCTGTCTGCAGCTGACAGAGTTTGGAGCAGGGTGAGGAAGATGTGAAAAGCCACAGAATGGCTTGGAGTCCCCATGAGATCATGCTGGTCTGTCTGTGGTTCCAGTCTCAGCCTTTAGAACGTCACACACTCACAGGGCGCACAGGGGAAATCATCTAGTACAATCCTCTTCTTTTTTATTTACTTTATTGTGTAAACTATACTAACATGCAGTTTACCATTTCAGCCATTTTTGGCCCTATGATTCAGTGGCATTAAGTTCACGTAGAACATTGTGCACCATCACCACCATCCACTTCCAGAACCAGCCTTATTCTCTGTACAGTCAGAGATGCTCCAGCCTCAGGAAGGGAAAGGACTGATCGAAGATCACCTAGCTAGTGGCAGAGCTGAGGTTAGAACCCAGGCCTTCTACTTGCTCAATTGCCCTCCATTTATGCTCATAAAACATGTCTATTTATACCCTCCCAGGATCTTTATGAGTCTCCCAGAAAGGCACATAGCTTCCAAGTTGCATCTAGAGGGGCAGAACGGCAGCTTCTCGACGTGCTGTCTGGTGAACAGGCTCCATCGCAGTGGACAGTGCCTATGACATCTGACTTTCTTAAGCAATGTAAGGTGATCTGAAAGGGCACTGAGTTGGGCTTTGCAAGCCCTGGATTCTAGCCCTGATCTCCTGGTGATTCTCTGTGTAATTGCAGGGAGCTTCCTACCTCTTAGAGCCCCAACTCCTCACCTGTGCGTGCAGCCTCACTGACGTGCTCATGAGGCTCAAGAGACAGCAGGCAGGAAGAATAGTAGGAGGAACCCTACAAATACAAGCGATTGTGCTCAGAAACAGCATCTCCACAAGGTACTGTGTCTCAGCCTTTTCTGCTCACTATCTTTTCTGTTAGTTTCTTATTCTTTCTCCACTTGTTAAAAATCACATTCTTTTTTCTCATAGATTGTTCCATTTCAGCAACTGCCCCAGAGCTGAAATGGCTTCTCTGATCTTCTCCCAAATCAGAAGTGGATGTTGAGTTCAATATTCAATCGTTCTAAGAGGCAAGGTGCTGAAACACACGGCCTGGCTTTTTTCACTTTTCTGATTTCTTCCTCAGAGTGAGCGCACTCTCAGCAGTGATCTCTAAGCTCACTGCGTCCTCTCCTTCCCCGACTGACAGGAGACGGGGTCTCAGGCTCCTCGTCCGCCTCTGTGTCTTGCCTCACGCCCCCTCCACTCGCTCCACCTGCTCCTCTCTCGCCAAGCCCAAGCCATCGCTTTCCCACCAGGTCGAAGGCAGGCCTTACGCGCCCTCTCCAAGGGCAAGTGCCCAGCTCCCATTCACTCTGGTGAGCCCAAAGGTACCAAAAGTGTGTGTTTCATCTAAAGGAGAGGATTAGTCTGTGATCTGGTATATGCAGAAAAACTCTCTGAAATCCCACAAAGTTCTGAGTTCAGTAAGTTTATCATAACAGAGTTGGTTTAAGCAAAAAGTTTCAGATCATCACTAACATGGGACACACCGAAAGAACCAACTTCTTGCTACAGAACTGCACACGGCAAAGTATCGCCACACACACGGATTCCTCACCTCTTTCAAATGCAGTGGACGGTGTCACGATCTATAGGAAACAATTTAAGTATGAAACAGGACATTGCTAGGTAAACCACGAATGTCCATACAAGATAAAGCCATATAACCATTAAAAATATTCACATGCCTGACAAAGACAAGGTGATAAAAGTTTCACAAAGAGTGATTCTGATGTGATGTTAAGTGAGCAGGACAAGAGCATCTGTACAGTACGAACTCAGCTCTGTGAAATTACTCGTGGAAAAGGGGCTGGAAGGGAACCTGCCAAAAGGTTAACAGCGGCTCCTCAGATGGGGAGAGCAGGATAACTGTGATTTGTTTTGTTCTTTATACTGGCCCTGTCTTTTTCACAACAAATAAGGGTCATTTTTTCATTAGAAAAATAAAAATCTTTTAAAAGAAAATAAAATACAATTTGGTAGGTGGAATGGACGCATATGAAGAAAAAAATCCACATGGAAGATCTCCGTCAACTCTTCTTCCCCGGGAAGCTTGTGAGGGACTCCTGCACCTGATGCCTGGGCCCCAGAAATGCCCAGGCGCCTGCGTGGAGGCCCCGGCGGGGAAGGACACTGCCTGAGTGCTGCTGTGGCGGGAGCGGGAAGCTGCCTTCCGTTCTCCTGTCCACAGAGTCTGCAGAACAGGAACTTTTCTGTGTGTGATGCTTACTGTGGTGGGGTCGAGATTTTCTATATGTTAACCACGGAAATCTTTGTAAAATAGATGGCTCGTTCCTCAGCCTTCTTAAAGGGAACGCACTGAACATACACTTTGTCTCTGTGCTCACTCGGGTTCAGCATTAGAGACATCAACAATCATCTGGGAAACAAAAAACAGGGCTTAGTGTGCTTCCGAACACAGACGGCTGTGGCTTCTGAGTCCGCGGCCTGTGCTGCCGCCCTGCCGGGCCAGAGACTCGCCCCCTGCGTGCAGCCTCTAACCTCGCACGGGGCTCCGGCGCCACGACCGTCTCCTCCTCCTGCCTGGTCTAACTAGGCAGGCCGACAAACCTAGTCACACACTTGTTAGAGATTTGTCTAGAAAATTAGTAAGCTGAGAGTGAGGGTTAAGGGGTTTTTCACAGGCCTTTTTCTTAGCTATAGTCTATGTAATTAAGGTTGCTGAGTGGGGGCTTTAGAGAAATGAGGCTGTCAGGAATTATTATTTGATATGTTAGTTATGCCATGACTGGTTACAAAAACAAGGAGAAACGAGGTACTTTATTATTATTATCTTTTACATACTCTATAACGGATTTTCCAACTTCTTAAAGCATTAGAGCCCTCTTTACAAATGCAATCTTGCTAAGACATCAGATAATCAAAGCAGTTAAAAGCAAAACTACTCGAGTGACTTAGGAGAGGCTGAGTCCTGTTCTCTCAGCCTCGCATCCAACACCACCTAGAAGCCTCTAAGCACGCAGGCAGAAGCCAAGAGTCGAGAACGGTTCCTAGAGCACCAGACTGTAATACCATGTGCAAAGCGACCAGTTGAAAGATGCAAGCCACCTCATCAAAACAAAAGACTGACGGCTAGAACAGCAGAATCCATGTGGTAAGGGAACAGAGGCTTCTGTATGGTTTAAGAATATTTTATTAAAAGTATTTTATTTTTAAAGCTCTAAGAGGAGGCCCTAGTGCTAATCTAGTGCTGATCAAACCTCTTCGGAGAGAAGAAGCTAGAGACATATCCCTGGAGCCTGCTTAAAGGGCTTCGCGCAGGACGGATGGGTTCCAGCAGGCTGGCTTGCCTTTTCTCACTCTGATACCTTGCGCTCTCCGCGCTGGGGAAGCAGTCTAAGGCACTTGCCAGGGCCTCTTACCTGGTTATCGGGGTGGTTGACAGTGAAGTAGCCCACACAGACGATGACCTCATGAAGGAGGCTTTCACAGGAGACTTGGCTGCAGTGACCCAGCAGGGAGCTGGCCATGTGCCGGAATGCAAGGGACAAGCCCTCTGCCCCTACAATAGACTGACAAAGACAAGGGGCAGTTAGAACTCCCCAGCCCAGGGAGAGCCATGACTGCAAATCACAAAGACTGGGCCTGTGCCCTTTCTGCCATGGTGCTGGAAAAACATACGACATTTCTACAGTACTGTGCTTAACAGTTCAGTTCTGGGGTTCTTGCTCTAATAAATGACCATGATAAATACAGTGTTTAACCTGAAAGGGACAGAGAGTTGAGCACAGCAGACCAAAGTCCTATACCATGTGGATCAAAACATTATCTGCCTAAAGCATAGTTATTTATTTATTTTTGGTGACAGTGTCTTGTTTTGTTCCCCAGACTAGAGTGCAGTGGCGTCATCACAGCTCACTGCAACCTCCAACTCCTGGGCTCAAGCCATCCTCCTGCCTCGGCCTACCAAAGTGCTGGGATTATAGGTGTGAGCCACCACGCCTAGCCTCGATTTTTAATAGTTTAATTTTTCTCATTATACAAATATTCTTACTGTAGAAAATCTGGAAAAGTATAAAAATAACAAAATTCACCTGTAAATCTACTACTTAGCTAACTTCTAATAATTCTTTTTTTTTTTCCTGAAGGAGAAAATGTTTCCTTGTACACAGAGATAAATATATATTTCTCAGTTATTTACGTTCAAACAGAAAAGAAATATACATAATAACTAGGTATTATTCAAGTAAACAGCGCTATAAACCAAAGGCTCCCAAAGAATGTGAAAAAACAAAACAGAAAATCCCCCGCAAGCTACGAAGCCCCTCAGCAATGAGGCTCCTGGGATCCTTTCTCCAGACAGGCAAAGGGCTGTCAGTGGTGGGCAGCTCAGGAGGAGAGTCTGCGCCTGTCTGTGCAGCCTGAAGATTCTATTTAATAAACATGTCAAACAGACAGAGCGACAGGAGGGCAAAGGGGACGGGCGAAGCCCACAGAATACACTCGCAGCCCACACTGGAATGAAGCACCACTGCTGGCCTGTGGGAAAGGCAGCGTTTTAAACTGGTCTCTTGATCTGAAGTCTTGGTGGGCTTGAACCAGGTCTGATATGTTGCAGCTTGGAGGTTTCAATGAATTTACTTTACCTAACAGTGGGTGAAACAGGGTCCTTTTAGTGAGTAATGCTGAAACAAAATCACTGCTAAATTTTAAGAGTGCTCTCTGTCTATTTCACAGCCCCGAAACAAAAAAAATGTTTTTCAAGCCCCAAAGAGGCTTTAGGAGGGCTTTGCTCCTTTAAATCAAGTAGTGACACCTTCTCGGCTCAGCCCCTATTTAATTAGTCGTGTCCAGCATGCTGTGACCCAGTGCCCTCTGTTTAACCTTCACTGATAAGAGCAGGTCAAAGGACATGTAAGCTTGAATATAAAAATTAAACCAATTTTTCAAGGAAACTGTATTTCCTTTTTAGCCAGAATTAATTGCCAAGTCAGTACATTGATTTGTTTCTTGAGACCACCTTCAACTGTAAAAACTGTCGAGTGTATACAATATACAGTATCCCTGATCTCAAGGCCATCTGTGCCGATATGAACTCAGAGTGAAATCAGGCTCTTTGCTGAAGGGAGGAAAGTATTTGACAGCCTGATTAGTATACAATGAAATGGACCCTGCTAAGAAAGCAGTCTAATGGATCACCGTTTGTTACTACTACGTGATGGATGCTCACACGAGACAAGCACACAGGCCTGTGGCTTCGAAGAACCGTGGAGGAGCCCTGGGAGTGCTGCATTTAGTTCCCAAATGTCTCACTCAACGCCTGTAAGATGGTTTGGGTAAATTCTTCATCTTCAAAAACTGAGTCAGTCCACATTTCCAGAGCACCTACTATGTGTTGGCTAGCACACATCTTTATATAATCATATTTAATCCTCAGTCTTGTGAGGTAGGTGGTTTTCATCTCTATTTTGCAGATAAGGAAACTGAGTCTTAAGAGTTCAAATGCCTGTCTAAGATCACATAATTTGAAGTGTAGTGTGATGGCTCAAAGTCAGGCCAGTGACTCTAGATGCAGGGGTCTGAAGAGGACACCTCTCCAGCAGCTCCGCAGTCTTGTGACGCATTGGAACCCAAACCATTTGCGTGTCTGACATCATCTTGTCTGATTCTTCAGCAGGTCAAGCTATTTATCTCATTTCAGTTTTCTTCTTCAGTTCCTTTGCGCCTCCCAGGCAATTCAAACATTCCTTCCCAGATTGTTCTGAGGTCACACCCGTGCTGAGATATACACTTTCCTTCTTTGCACCTAAAATCTCTCTTCCTGTCCTTTACATACATGGTTCCTAAAATCTTACTTTTGACATATCAGTTGTTTTGATGAACTGGACCAGGAGTTTCTCTGATCATATCTATCACAACAACAGTACTTGTCTCCAAAACTCACCCATTGCTCTAGAGTGCAAATACTGTGTGTTTAATTTACTTGAGCTTTATATACTTTGTAGACAGATGTTTTGTTTCAGCTGGTCAGGCTTATGTCTCTCTCCCCTTGAATCTGGAAGGCTTATGACTGATTAAATCAATGAAGTATGCTTAATTATCTTGATATGTAACTGTATGACTTCTGAGGCTAAGTCATAAAAAGCCATGCAGCTTTTGTCTGGTTCTCTTGGGATAGTTGCTTTCTGGAAGCTTCCTCTTAGGCACTCCCACTCAGAAACCAGACACCACGATGTTTTGAGAAGACCAAGTGACACAGAGAAGCAGTATGCAGAGGCTCTGACCAATACTGCTACATGAACCTTGTCTTTGAGTTACCCCAGCCACCAAATGAGAATGAAGAAGCCTTCCGGATTATTTCAGCTCCCAGCTATAGACCTGACATCATGGAGCAGAGACAACCATCTCCACTGTGATGACCCTGTCTGAATTCTATACTCATTGAATCTATGATCATAATAAAATTGTTGTTTGTTTACCCCACTAAGTTTGTTTGTTTTAAAATGCCTAAAAGTAACTGGAAACAATACGCTAATCATTGGAAAGTGTATTAAAAAGGCCCTGATGCTAAATTCTGGGCATTTATGTCCTCTCACATGCTGATGAGGCATCAGAGAGAAACATGTGCTGGATCTTGGGCACCAAAAGGATGGCAGCCAGGACCTTGTAAGGTCAAAGGAACAGGAGGAAGAGAAAGATCCTTGCAGGCTTTCCTGGCCTGTGCTCTGGTTACAGGTAAAAGGTACCTGGGAACTGTGGCTGGGGAGAGAATGAGAAAGAGTCATGGAAAGCTTGACTAAAAT
The DNA here is from genome assembly GCA_963574885.1 of Lepilemur ruficaudatus. Classification (NCBI taxonomy): domain Eukaryota; kingdom Metazoa; phylum Chordata; class Mammalia; order Primates; family Lepilemuridae; genus Lepilemur; species Lepilemur ruficaudatus. Next base: position 9,643 of record CAUYRT010067399.1, on the reverse strand, counting down.
AAAAGACAGGAGAGGCAGAAGGGAGATAACACAAGAAGAAAAAACAAGCAGGAAAGAATTAAGAAAGAAATATAGAGTTGCATGAGAGCGAGAGAAGAAAGAGCGAAGGTACTGGAGATCTGTGAGAACTGGCCCAGAAAGGACACTCCACTTAGGAGGCAGGGCATCTGATTTGAAAACAGCTGATCACTTTTGAGCCACCCTGGTGTTCTTCCTGCTGTTTCTGGCAAAAGTGGCTCAAGTAGGGGATAGTTTCAGGCTGCATATGCGCAAAGATCTGGAGAGGAGAAATCTTGGTTTTCACTTTGGTTGGGCATGAAGGGATCCAGAAATAAGCTTTTGATTTTTCTAACATTATTAGCTAGCATGCCTAAAGGCCACCAGGGAGCAGGTCTGGTTGAAGTTCAGTGGTGCTCCGTTTTGAGTGAGGCTACAATGGCCACCACCTCACAGGAGAAGGGAGGGAGCAGGGACCTGGGGCTCCCTGATACTCAGAGTGACTGGCAGAATGGCTGAGTTACCTGGATGGCGAGTACCCTGCAATAGTATAAATCCTGCTTAGAAGACCCAGGAAACTAGAAGCTCAGAGATGCTTTTAGATATTTGCTTTTTCATAATCTATGGAAACAAAGAACTCCATATTTTGAGCACATAAAATTAGGGTCCCTTGATTTCCAAGCTGCTTCCAGGCAGAATACAATGGGCTTGGGTCTTCGCAAAGCACAGATGCTATGTTCAACCTGATGCAAGAACCACTGACATTTTTGGAGCAGATACCCCCCACTGTGGCATGGCTGTAAATTCCCAGGACTCTACGTATTGTACAGCTAGTTACCATCTCAGGCTAGTTCAGCTGCTTTGCAGGCAACACTAAAGCAGTGATTTCTGTTCTTATGATGGACAAACTAACTGTATAAAATTGAAAGGTACTAGATCAATGGTACAACTTACTAATTTCCTTTTTTGGACACAATGAGAGGGAGACATCAAGGAGTTGCAAATTAGTCATCAGCTACAAAACAGAAGTATTTCTTCATCTCAGAATGGCAAAGACAACTATTTCATACATTTGTATCTCTTTAACCTTTCTTGCTCTGAGCAAAGCAATTCATCTAAATTACAGGGTAGTCATCTGCCAAGTTTGTTCCTTTTTTAATGAAATCACTTGACAGTTAATAAACTGAAAGAGAAAGTCTATTCCTTGGTGCTTGCTCTGTTCCAAAGGTTCAGTGTTTTTGAAAATTAAATTTCCTACATGAAAAAAAATCTATTTCTAAGCTGACAGTCTGATGTTATAGCATCAAGCAATTTTTCTTTCTTTAGCTATAAATATGTAATTTATACAGCTTTGCACATTTAACTATACATGTACTTTACCCTGGACACAAATCAGTTAAATTACCCATAGAAATTCATGTCAATCAAAACAATTTATCTAATTTTGGTTCTGTTTATATACGAAACCATTACTTTCCTTAATATTTAAAAGTTGATGAGATGATAATGCCTTTATGTAAAGAATTCAAGACAAAAGATTTATAAGTGGTAGTGTGGCATTGGGTGAGCATAGGCTTTGGGGTCAGAGAATCGTGGGTACTAGCTCTGGCTCAGTGACATGTAACCTTGGGCAAATTATTATACTTAACTGCCAGCTTCTCCATCTGTAAAATGGGCATAATAATATTCTGCATGGTAGTTATGAGAATAAAGGAGAAAGCACATGAAGAGCATCTAATACAGTTCCCAGAAGACAGTAGCTTAGTAAATGGTATATATATTATAATTCCATTTTTTTGTAGTTTATTTCTTAGGCCCCAATCCAGGAGAAGAACCTCACATCATATCTACACTAAAATATTAACTCCTGGTTGGTTAACATCAACACGAACCAAGGCTTGGTACCTGAAATGCAGGCAGATCAAGAGCTGCAAAGCTGTTGAAGAAACGCAAACTCTGAATGGCCACTTGGATGGTGTTTTGGGTGTAACTCTCCTTTGGACTGGCAGTGCTGGCGTCCGAGATGGTACCGTGGAAGAGGACACAGTAGAGCATGTGCAGAACTCCAGCCAGGTCTGTGGCTTGAAGAGCAGCTGTGAGCCCTGTGGGATCCTGACGATTATTGTCAAATATGCAGAATGACCTGACAAAGAAACATTCAATTCTTTGAGAGAAATGTACCTAAACGATGTTAGCATTTGTATAGGTCAAATCGAACAAGAGAAGCAGACCATTAAAAACAAACCACGTGAGGCTGGGCACGGTGGCTCACGCCTGTAATCCTAGCACTCTGGGAGGCCGAGGCGGGCGGATCGCTCAAGGTCAGGAGTTCGAAACCAGCCTGAGCAAGAGTGAGACCCCGTCTCTACTATAAATAGAAAGAAATTAATTGGACAACTAAAGATATATATAGAAAAAATGAGCTGGGCATGGTGGCACATGCCTGTAGTCTCAGCTACCTGGGAGGCTGAGGCAGGAGGATTGCTTGAGCCCAGGAGTTTGAGGTTGCTGTGAGCTAAGCTGACGCCACGGCACTCACTCTAGCCCGGGCAGCAGAGTGAGACTCTGTCTCAAAAAAAAAAAAAACAAAAACAAAAAAAACTGCCCGGCAGCCAGCGCCACGCACATCTCCACCTGGCGCATCTCCCCGAGCCCCAGCCTTCTCTCGGCAGCACAGCCCCTTCCACTCGGTCAGGCCCCTGTGCCCAGCTCCCCAGCGGTCCCCCCACGGAGTGCGCCTGCAAGGGAGGTGAGTGTAGGCCTCCCCTGGGTCCCGCCCTGGACCTCCCCCCTGCAGTGGGCCTCGCCACCAACGTGCACACCCCAGCGTCTCAGGGAGGGTGACTGCTGGACGTGCAGGGCCAGATGTCCACTGTGTTCACACAGGGCCCCAGTGCAGAGCAGGGCTGCAGGGCAAAGATAAGATGGTCAGGTCCAGGGCTGGGGCCAGCTCTCCAATTCGTCCCTCTCAGCAGAAAATTCTAAGTTCAAACCAGCCTGCCTGAGTTGCCATAAAAGTATTATTTGTCAAAGTGTGAAAATAGAGTGTATTATAAATATTACATAGTAACTTTAAATGCACTCATATGCTGTGTGGGCCTCCATCTGCATTGGGGCCCTGCAGATTTGGGCAGGGCCTGCCCAAAGTCCCCTCCTGTCTTTTTGGTGGCTGGACAGACTGCAGAGCTGGTGGGTTCCCAGCAGGCCGCAGGACGGCGAGCTAGTCTGATTGGCACACCTCAGCAGGTGACCTGCGATCACACTACAGATGAGCGTCAGAAGGGCATGAGGTAAGTCATTGTCTGGTCATAAAGCGTGTGAGCCGACAGCCAGGCACGCCCGGCAGTCTGGTTCAGGGCAGCAACTCTCAGGCCTGAGCTTTGCTGTTCCCTAGGGCGTGGGGGCTGTGCCGGCCACCCCGTCCCAGAGCTCCTAGGCTCTGCTGCACAAGTGCTCCTCTCATATCCACTTGGCCGTTGAGCATGGTACTCTGGTTGATCAAATTTTTTTTAGATACTCTATATGAAATATTACTTTTCAAAAGAATTAGAACCCAAGAAAGTACTCCTAAGCACAGTTCCGATTTCCCAGGTCTGCAGGCTACCTTTCTAAACTCTAATGCCTCCATTTGTAACCAGAAACCCTCAGGCAGAGCGACCCAAGAGTATAAAGGGTCACGATTCCATTCATGCACCATTGACATCGGCCGGGGTGCCCACTAGCCAGATTAGTAGGACCTTGGATCGCTTTTCAGGAGAACTTCCAGAGAGTAGGTTTGGACAATGCGGCATTGGACGCACCGGATAGCAGAAGAGCTTAATGCAAGCTTAACTGAGAGCTGACGCCAGCTTGCCTGGCTTGCTGGAGCCCGCTTACCCCAGCCAGACGACAGAGCCACAAGCTTGGTACAGTCCTTGGAGTCCAGGCGGCAATACCCCTGGCCAGCACCACCTGCTCCACACTTCCTGTCCTGCATCTGCCTCTCCTGCAGTCGGCAGGCGGGGCGTCCACTTCTTTCTGAAGAAACCCCATCCTCTATCCACCAAGAGTAAAATCACATAAAAACACAATGGTCTCATGTAACTCATTTGTGAAAACCTGGGGTTTTAGTTGAAAATAATGCCACCATGGGCATCACCAGACCACTTCAAGAGCCTGATTGGCCCCTCTATGTCCCCTCCCGCCGGGCTTCTCAGCACTTGGAGAAGATGGGACCCTCATGCCTCCTGCCTTGGCGCACCTGTTTGTAAACACTGGTACTCAAACCTGGGGGATGAGTCTAGAGTCCTTCCTACAGACAAGGGGCTGCTCATGGAATAGAAGCTGCATTCTGAGGAGGAGTAGGAATGTGACGAACAGGAAAGGGCGAGACCAGGGGCTGGGAGGTGGAGAGCAAGCACACGGGAGGGCGGGGGGACCACGGCTCACCCTGAGCACCAAGGCTGTGGCCTGAGCAGAGCTCCATCGCAGCCTTAGACCCAGGCAAGGGGCCCAGGTGAGCTGGAGCTACTAGGGTAGGGGGCATTTGAAAGTAAGGGCTGAAGGCTGGAGGCCAGCTCCCCTCTGCCATGCCCCGAAGCAATCGCCAAGGAGCCTGAGAATCCTAAATGGCAACCTGGTTTTCCAGATACCAAGGTGTATTTCTTGAGGTAGGAGGACAGAATGTGTCCTCTATGGCTTCATGTGAGCTTCACTTGTAACTTATATATGCAGACACATGTCCTTACCAACTTCCCTGTGTGCTTCCTCACTCCGGCCCCTCAATCTTAGGGGCGGGCCTCAGACCCCCAATGGAAGCCTCTCACCCCCACTTGCCAGCAAGGGGGTGGTACTGCTCTGAGCCTCAGTTTTCTCATCTGCAAGAATCCCCATCTTGGAGAGTTGTTCTGATGATTCGGGAAGTTCTGTAGGAAAGCATCCGGCATCCAGCCCTCCCCACCCTCTCCGGTTTCTGTGCGGATGGTAGGCTCAGGTCCTGACCACAGGGAGTGGCTTTCAGAAACCCCAGTAGGTCAGCTTGTCCCTTGTTAAAACCAGGTGACAACGAGTTCCTGAAGCCACATGAACACCTACTTTCTAGCTTGATCAGACACCTTGACTCAAATCCTAGCTCAAGGTCTAGCATTGAAAAGGTGGCTATTTCAGCAAACCACCAAAGCTCCTAACGTACACACTTTCCTTTAAGCTGCTTGATGGCTGGATTTCCTAGGCAGTAAGAGAGCAAAGCTGGAGGAAGCGCCCTTCCAGGGGCCCATGGGCTCCCCTCACCAGTTGCCCGCACTAAACCCAGCCCCGGCCAGACAGGTGAAGGTAGCATTTACTTGGAGTCAATAATTACACTGAGTAATGGAAACAAACAGCCTAAATAAGGTGTTGAACACTCACGAGAGGGTGTCTGGGTGATCTCAGGCTCAAAGTTTGGAAGAGAGTGCAGGGGCTGGGCTGTGGCCTCCTCATCTGCTTCCCTGGGGGTGTCCCTGTGTGGAGAGGTGTGGGGGCCCACAGCAGGCAGAGGAGCACTGGGTGGAGGGGTGGGTGGGGCACAGGGACTAAAAAAAGAAAATCCCTAAGTTTGGAAACATTTGCAAAAGTCCAGAAGAAAAATGTTTTAATGTTGTCTGCCCCCTTCCAAACACACACACACACACACACACATTAGAACTTTCCCAAAGCTTTCATACAGCTAAAAAGAAACTGCTGGTGCCAATTACAGAACATGGTTGCTTTCTCATCTCTCGGCACTTCCCCTGGCCTGGAGCGGTGCAGGAAGGTGTCTCCAGGCCCGTCCCCAGGAGCTCACCTGAAGATGCTCCTTCAGATTCAGGTGCCAGACAGTCGCAGGACTCCAGAGCCTGGGAGGCTCTCCACGGTCCCCTAGGGTAACCCTTTCATCTTACAGACCAGCCCAGAGAATTTAAGTGAGTTAGCCCAGAGCTCATTGACTACAGAACCAGAATTAAAACCCAAGTCACCCTGACACGCCATCAGTAGTCATTCCTTTCTACTACACAAATTGGCCTGGAAGAGGGACTTTTGCTCCCCAAGGACACAAACCATGACCAGAAAAAACCTTGACTTTTGCCTGTCGTGCATTAGGTATTTGTCCCAGGAGCGTGAGTAAGAGATGACTCAGCGATAGGTGTGCGGGGTGAAGGACAGTGAGCAGCCCCTGTGGCAGGGGGTGCCCAGAACCTAGAAAGCCCCATGCCCAGGGCTGGCAAGTTAGGACTTGACCTGCCGGAAGGGCTGACGGACATCGCTCCCAGAAAGGGGGTGTCCAACACACGCCAGGGAGGATGGGCTGGGGTTCAGAGCGGGGTCAAGGGGTCAAGGCTAGCGAGGGAGCCATCTCACAGAGGAAATACGGACTCCTGCTTTGCCCAGCAGAATTGTGTCCAGTCTCGGGAGGGCTCAGTGCATTCCGCAGGGGATCCCGCGTGTCTTTCAGTGGCCCGGACTGACGAGAGGACAGGACCGCAGTCCCCGCCTCGCGGAGAGCCAGCGCGGTGTCGGCCTCCTCCTAGACTCCGCGCTCCCCACCCAGGCACCGCACCCATCCAGATAAAGACCGTCCGCGCTGGCCCCCGCCCCGCACCCCGCGCGAAGTGAGGACGGAGGGGCTGGCGAAGCCCAGCCCTGCGCTCCTCCCGGGGCCCAAGCCCTTCCCGCCCTGCCTCGGACCGGGGGCTGCGCGGTCCACCGCGCGGGGTTGCGTGTTGTCGGACTTGCCCCGCAGCCAGCAGAGCTCACCCCCGCCGCGCTGGAATGCGCCTGCATCTCCGGACACGGGGGCGGGGGAGCAGGGCGAGGACCTCAGGACGCGTGCCCGGGCTTAAGTCGGCCGGGGTCGGACACACGCCGGAGCGCTCCACAGCCGACCCAAGCCTGCCGGGCCGGCCAGCGGCCCTGACTCTGGGGCCGGGGCTCGAGCGTCCCTCGGCCGGGACAGCGACCCGGGCGGCCAAGTGAGGGGCGGGGGTGCGTGTCCTCCCCGTACCCACCCCCTGCAGTGCCCTCCGTCCCGCCCCGCCCTGATCCTTTCCCTGCTGCCCTGGGCGAGGGTCCTGGGCGATGCGATCCCCTCTCCCTGGGGCAGGCGGCGGAGGCGGCGCCGGCGGGCGGGGCGCGGCGGGGTGCGGCCCGCAGCCATTGGCCGGGGCGGCGCGGGGCGGGGGCGGGGGCGGGGTCCAGTGCCCCGGAGCGCCGCGGGCCCGCAGTCGCCGCCGCCGTCCCGAGAGCCAGCGCCCGAGCGCAGAGCCGCGCGCGCCATGAGGGAGATCGTGCACATCCAGGCGGGCCAGTGCGGGAACCAGATCGGCACCAAGGTGGGCGGCGCGGGCCAGGGCTTCCCGCGGGTGGGCGGCGCGGGCCCGGGCTCTGCCCGCACCACCTCCGCTGGGGCGCGCATCCGCTCGGCGCCTCGCGGACCTCGGGGCCCCGGCCGGCCCTGCGCGGGCCCGGGGAGGGCGCGCCCGGGACCCGCTGCCTCTCTTTCCCCATCCCTACGCCAGCTGGGAGCGGCTGCGGGCGGCTTGGGCTCTCCTGGAATTCGGCCCCGCCCGGCCGGCCCGGGGAAACGCGTGGGGGGCGCCCGGGGCTCGGGTTCTCACCCTCTGTCCCCCTCCTCGCTTTCCCAAGTTTTGGGAAGTGATCAGCGACGAACATGGCATCGATCCTGCCGGAGGCTACGTGGGTGACTCGGCGCTGCAACTGGAGAGAATCAACGTCTACTACAATGAGTCATCCTGTGAGTAGCGCGGCCGGACCCCGCCGCCCCCGCCCTTCCAGGTCGCGACCCCGCGTGGGCGCTCGGCGCCGCCTCCCCCATCCCGCCGCAGGCCCGGCCACTCCCTCGCTCCCCGGGCGGGAAGGCCGCGGCCGGTTTGTTCAAACAGCTGGATCGGGCGGGTCTGAGCACTTGAACAAGACCGCTCATGCCTGATGTGCAATCAACTTAGTGGGTCGGTCCTGACCAGCCTTCTCTTTCTGTATTTAAGAATGGAGTGAAACACTGAATAGAATAAGTGAGAGTGTTTCTCAAGAATCCTTGAGAAAAACAAAGATTTTTTTTTCAGTTAAAATATATCTGTTATTGGGGATTCTTGGCTAAAAATGAAAAACATTCTCTTAAATGACTTTTCTAGTCCTTCGCAGACTTCCAAAAAGACCCTACACTCACTAGAAGCTGAACTACAGACAATTCTGCTTAACTAGTGGCGGAGTTTACTAAAAATTCCAAGCTGTGGTTTATTCAAGTTTGGGGATAACATCGCTCCTGTCCTGGGTATTTGCATAGATTGTGACTACATGTGCACATTACTTAAGCTATTTTTATTATAACAGTGGTGCATGCCCTTCACAAAACAACAAAAAACTAAGACATTGATAGAACACCCAGCAAATGGCAGGTTCTACCACTGAACAGGCAGGGGAGATGTGTCGGCAGAGAGACTCTTCTTAGTTTGTTGGAGTCACTAGACGACTTATTGGAGTCACTTCCTACTTGTCTACACAAGACCTGGGAAGAGCAGTATTCATGAATCACTGGGTTTTATTCATTTAAGCAGCAATGGCAAAAGGTCTGCAACGCTAGATCATAGATGAAATATGGATGGCACTGAGGAAAATTCCAGTATGCATTGCACTTCCTGTTAACCCCTCTGCCCAGCTTGGTTACATCCTTTCTCGGATCTGAGTGTGTGCATAGCAGGACAGGAGTTGTAGAGCAGTTCCTATCTGAAATTGTGTGAACCCCATCCTCATTGGGAATGATTTCCTGCCCAGTTGGCATGGAAGTGCTTGCAAGTGAAAATGCCACACAGGAGCACTCTTGCTCATAAATGGGAGCAGCTCTGGGGAAACAGAGCCAGTGGGATAGCAGCTGTACCAAGGCTCAGACTGCAGCTTGGGCCTATGTACGTGTATGCATGGGGGAGGTGTCAAAAGCAGAGAATGTCATGGCAACCTGGCAATTTGCTGTAACAAATAGTTTATTTCCATGGAGCTAAAAAAGTAAAACTTCCCAACAGGAAAGAGGTCAGGGTGAATGGGAAAATACAGCAGGCAGGAAGTCAGGAGCCCTGACTTCTCATAGCGCCTCTTCCTGGAAAGTCCCCTGTCCTCATGCCTGGCTGCTTCCTCATCCTAGAGTTAAGTTTCTGTGATTCTGAGAAAGTCATGGTCCCCCCTCTGAAAAGACCCCAGTTCATCCACTCCAGGCATCTCTAGCTGGTGGGACTTGCTAGAGGGAAGTTGATTACTCTAGAAACTTGAAATTTACTCTTATTTGTGGGCTTTTTTCTCCTCCAGCTCAGAAATATGTGCCCAGGGCTGCCCTGGTGGACTTGGAGCCAGGCACCATGGACAGTGTGCGGTCCGGGCCTTTCGGACAGCTCTTCCGGCCTGACAACTTCATCTTCGGTAGGTTCCATCTTTCCTATTTCTTCTTCTTTTTTTTTTTTTTGAGACAGAGTCTCACTCTGTTGCCCGGGCTAGAGTGAGTGCCGTGGCATCAGCCTCGCTCACAGCAACCTCAAACTCCTGGACTCAAGCAATCCTTCTGCCTCAGCCTCCCGAGTAGCTGGGACTACAGGCATGCGCCACCATGCCCGGCTAATTTTTTCTATATATTTTTAGTTGTCCAATT
>CAUYRT010067395.1:0-12796 GCA_963574885.1 Lepilemur ruficaudatus | reverse complement strand
CAATTAATTTCTTTCTATTTATAGTAGAGACGGGGTCTCGCTCTTGCTCAGGCTGGTCTCGAACTCCTGACCTTGAGCAATCCACCCGCCTCGGCCTCCCAGAGTGCTAGGATTACAGGCGTGAGCCACCGCGCCCGGCCGTTCTAGCTTATACCTTTAATGCCTCCTCTTCCCAACTTGTGGCCTCTACACCGAGTCGTCTCCCCTTCCAGCCAGGTTTAGTATCCCAGAAGATGCAGGCTGCCACAGCCAGACCCTCTCTGCCTTCTTCCACATTTCCTAGGATTTCTCTGACCCCCTGCTCAGTTCCACTGAGACTTTTCTCCCATTCCCCAAGGGTCCAGCCTGACCCTTCTTTCCTCGGCTGTTGGCTGGCACAGGGCCTCCACAATCCCCACCCACCAGGCCTGAGGCCTTCTAGCAGTCTCTCCCCACCTCCTACTACAGGAAGGCACTTGGGCCTCATCAGGATTGGTGGCCCGTTCCCACCACCAAGGGCCTCCACAGCTTTGGGGCTTATTCTGGAGCCCCAACTCCCCCAACTCCCAGGCCTTTTCACGGTACCCTCCGTCTCAGAGCGTAACCTACCCCCCAACCCCTCCCAGGCCCCAAGCCCTTACTCCTGACCTGACCAGGGCCTTCTTCCTGGCAAAGACACCACTGCCACCACCCCTAAGGCCTCCTCGTAGAAAACACCCCTCCCCGAAGGCCCAGGGCCTCCTCTCCTGCCACCCCCAACCCCAGGCCCTCCGCCTGGCCTGCGATCTCCGTACCCAACTTCAGTCCGGCCTCTGGACCCCACCCCCTCACACCACCAGTCTGTGGGGCCCAAGGCCTCCCTAGTCCCCTGGGCAGCCAAGCCTGCTTCGCAGAGGCTTCTCTTTCCCTTTTATTCTCCTCTTCTCCTCTTTTATTCTCAGGTCGCGGGCCCCAGTTTCCCTCATCAGCTGCCAGGCCACGGCCAGTGGTACCCACCCCGCAGCCTGGCCTCCCCGTGGCAGCAGGCCTGCGCTCCTCCGTTACCCGGCCCTGACTCCGGGGCCGCCAGCCCAACTGGTCGGTTCGCCCTTCCCGGCGGCTCATCCCTGCGCCCCCGGCCGCCCGCCTTCGCTGTTCAGCCTGGACGCCCTCCACCGAGGGCCGGCACTTCGGTCCCGGCCGCCCTCAGGCCTGGGGCCTCGGTTCACTCCCATTCGGACTAAGGCCTTTTGGCAGCGACGCGCCCCCCTCCCTCTCCAGCCCGTCGGTCCGGGATTCCCGGGCCGTCGCCACGCCTGGGGCCTCCTTGGCCCTTCCCGCCTGTCCGTCATTCGAGCCTCCCTGGTTTGCTAAGGCGCTCCAGGCCCCCCTCTACTTGCTCTCAGGCCCTTCTCGCCGCTTGAGCCCATCCGAGTGGCCTTTGGCGCTCCCTGCCCTGCCGGTCGGTCAGTCGCTCAATCAGTTTGGCACCGGAGGCCTCGGTCGTCAGTTCGCTCCCGGCAGTCCCGGGCCGTCTGAAAGGCCGCGGCGCCCCGAGCCTTTCGGCCTCTCCCCCAGCCCCACTCCCTTGCACTCCAATCCGCTGTCCTGCCTCCGCCCATCGGCTCGGCCTCCCGAGTCTCGGTACCCCTGGTGTGTCAGACAGATACCCGAGGCCCCCGACCGTCGGTCAGGTTAGGTGGCCCCGGGCCTGGCCTCTTTGCCTTAGGCCGGGCCTCCCAACCTCGGCCCCTGTCCCCGGGCAGGTGGGCCATCCCTGCCCACCGGTTCGACATCCGAGACTCCTCAGCCCAGCCGAGTGTCAGTTCGGAGCCCACAGCTCCAGCACACCAGTCCAGCCTCTGTCGCCCGGGCCCTGCCTGCTTCGCCTCAGACCCGGCCTCCTGGCCTCGCCCCCCGCGCCCCTCAGCCAGGCCGCGGTGCGGGTCCACCTGCCCATTTGGTCTCCGTCTTTACTGCCCAGCCCTGTCAGTCACGGAATTCATGCTCTGACCTAACGATCTGGCTTCCAGTGCCCCAGGCAGGGCCTTGCCCCGGGCCTCCCGGCCTCGCCCCCCGCGCCCCCCGGCCGCCGGGCCGCCCCCGCTCGTTGTCAGAGGTAGCCCCTCACCCCGCGACTTACCCCACACCCCGCTCTCCAGAACCCCCATATGGGCGCTCACCGCCCGCCCGCACAGCTCGAACAGGGCGGGGGGAGCGTTGGGGCCCGAGGCCGAGCTCTTCGCTGGCGCCGCCTCCCGGGACGTGGCCTCCATGGTCGTTGCCGCCGCTACCTCACAGAACCAGCAACTCCGGGCGCGCCAGGCCTCGGGCGCCGCCATCTTGGGGAGGTGCGCGAGCCCGAAAGTGGCGTCCTCGGACCGCCATCTTGAAAAGGTCAGCAGTTAGGACGGCTCCATAAGCGATATGGGTAAGAATGTGAACTACGCTAAAGAAATGTCAAATAAATGAGTACATTTCCCAAGTCTCTCAGGAGCTACTATTTTAAGCATAGTCCTATATCGATGTATTTGGGTCTGGTGTGACTAAGAGGATGTTTCTTAGCAAAGCCTCCTCAGCTGCAAATACCAGCTACCCCTAACCCCTGCCCGAGGCTAGTAGTATGTGCCAATCTGAGCGTGTGTTCGCGACTACGATTGAGTATGCCGCACTTCCGGCCAGATCGCCGGATATCCGCTGAGTGACCCTTACGAGTCCTTTTTGATCCTGAAGTGTGTTAGGTGCCGCTGTTGCTGCTCGTGTTGAATCCAGAACCGTAGCTGGACATGGGTCTGGAGGACGAACAAAAGATGCTGACCGGGTCCGGAGATCCCAAGGAGGTAAGGCAAGGTGATCGACTCGACCCTTTTTTCTAAGGCCCAGGACCCAGCCCGCCCAAACATGCCTGGGGCCCTCCTAGCCCTGCTTTCCCCTCTTGGATTTGCAGGGTCAGGAGAGCTGGTTCCCTCGACCCTTCCCCAGAATTCGTCTAGTGACTTTGGGCAAATAGTGTTTCTCCGGGCTTCGGCTTCCCCGTTCTATAAATGTGGTGAAGGTTTAACGAGAGCGAAAATTTCGTATCGACTAAACTCTTGTAAAAATATTTTCAGTCATTCAGGTGTTCTGAGGCCCTGGTTTGACAGGTTTGGGGAGCAAACAGACCAACTTTACCCTAGCTCAGGTCAGAAATCCCTACCACATCTTCTTTTGAGGGTCAGAGATCTGGCCTTACAAGAGTTCTGTGAAAAAGTGGTTCCTTTGAGGACAGAGAGAGGTTTATCTTTGGAGACAATGTAGGAATGTGTAGTATAATTCTGTGATGAAAGAAGGAGCACTTTCCCAGAGTAAGAATGCCTGTATAGTAAGTTTTTATTGACTGCTTGGTATTCCAAGTGCTTTCTATGTGTTAATTCTAATGTACACAATATTCCTATGAAGTATTAGGAACTATTATTATTCCCTTTTTTACAGATGAGGAAACAAGCATGGATGTTAAATATCTTGTCTAAGGACACAGCTAACAAATTGGCGCTTGGGTTGAATCCAAGCAGCGTGGTTCTAGAGCCAGGACTCCTACCACAGTGCTTTACAAAAGCTACTAGCTTTTTGTTTGCAATTTCACTTCGCGTCTGTTCATTTGTTCTCTGGTCACTTCAAGGAAGCCGTTCTGGGTTTATGGATTCAGAAATAGTTGTTAACTCACTTATCCCTTAATTTTTCCCAGTCTTAATATTTTCAGAAGGAAGTGGAGCCAGACTCACAAAATTCAGGCAGGCCCACCACAGCAGTAGATGAGAAAAAGAAAGTAAATAAGCAGTCAATTTTAAAATTAAGAAAATGGGGGTATTTTATGAAGAAGCCATAATTCTAGAGGATTAAATATTTTTATTTAGTATGACGTTGGTTTTTCTCATGGATTAGAATTTTTACATGAAGCAGTCCACATTCAGACTTATATTTGGATTTGTTTTTCTAAAACGTGCCATGATATTTTTGACACAAAATTATCAGTGTTGTAGCATTGCTAATAGGGAAATGATATAAAGGTCTTGCTTCTAGTATACTAATTCTTGGTTTCTGACTCGGGCAGAATGTAATTTTAGTTTTTTGGGGAAACTTACTCAGTATAATTTTTTTAAAAAGAGCAAGATTAAGAAACCTTGTTTAATGAAAAACTAGAATTTACATCCTAAATAGAATCTTCATGTTTAGAAGAATCCTTTGCCAGTTGTGAGAATAAATAGCCTGGGTTACAGTTGAATGTGCCCTACCCTTCATTCCCAGCCTATGTGAGCTTTGGTCTCTTCCCTGAATGGCATGGTAGAGAATGAAACAGATTGTTTTGGGATTTTGAACTTGTTCTTTTTATTTCTGTATATGCCTTTTCTTTCCTTTCCCCCAAACATGGACACTTGCATGCACAGACAGGCAAATGCTTTATTTCTGACAGGCATTGAGACACTGATCAGACTCTGCTATGCCCCAGATTTAGGCTTGTGCTGATGCATGCGGAATTTTTTACAGTGCTCCTATTGGAAGAAAGGAAACTAAGTTTGAGATTATGCACTTGAATCAGAAGTAAATAGGTAGGGCCTATATTTCCAAGCTCGTGGGTGGAGTTGTGTAGACCTTTGATGCGCTTATATTAATGGTTAGTCTTAGGGTTCTCGGAGTTCAGCAAGCCAGAAAACAGTAACTGTAACCATCTTTAGTCGAACTCTGGTTAGAGAAGAGTTTAGGTTTGTCCATTTTCATATTCCAAATTCAAGTTCAGAGTTAGAAAAAATGCCTTTCCTCCTTACTTGATGTGAGATGCAAGAACTAAACTTAGCTATTAATATTTCTAGCACTACTAGGATTTACCAGAATAGAGAACAAAATACTTTTAGGTTATGTAGTTCCCATATGAACATCTAACAACTTGAATCTGTATCAGAAAATGTCTAATTACTGTTTCTTATCTCTAAACTGGGGTTACTTCCTTAAGGAACTAACGGGATCAAATCAACACACATAAGAAGGTACTTTATAAACGGCGAAGTGTTAAGCATACTTAGCTTCCTGCTAATGAAAGTAAGACGGTGTCTCCATCTTGAATTGAAATGTACCTGGGATTTCTTTTAATCAGGTACAATAATGTGACAGACATGGAGACAAGCGTTTTTGAAAAAAGAGTTTATTACTTACAGGTCCCAAGAGAAGGGGTCATACCACACAATGCAGGGCTACATAGGGAAGTGTCAGGGCTGGTCAGCAGGCAGAAAAAGTGAGTGGGGTAGAAAGCATGGCTCAGAGATTTGGTTTCTGTGGGAAGAAAAGGGTGAGGCAGGGTAGGCAAGCTTAATTAAATTAAGGATTGGATAGTTTGGATAATTTCATTGGTCTCTGGGCTATAGGGCTGGTTCCTAGTTGTCCTGTATTTGACTCGGTGGTGATTTAGACAAAGGGATATATGAGCTTGGTGTATAACACTCAGATAAAGGAGGTGGTTGGCTATAAGGGTTTTGGATTGATTGGGTTGCATATGAGAGGTATGCTACCAGGCAAGTTGTTTGCTATTGAAAACTTAGCTAGCCATGGGAGGGCAGGATTAGCAAGGCCCCTAAGATGTCAAAATGTCATAAAACACAGAAAATAACATGATCAATATAATGTTTATCATCAATAATTACATCATCCAATATTATTGGGAATAACCATGCCATAAAATTGCTGCTGACATTAATTTTGTTTTCCTTTTGTAGGAGGAAGAGGAAGAGGAGGAATTAGTGGTAAGAGCTGTCTCAGGTTTGGAACTGTCTCAGTAAAAGCAGGAAGTTTGAGCATCATGAAACTGAAGGCATTTGAAGGACACCTTGGAGAGAATGGGGGTGGAATAAGCTTTAATATTTTCCATGTAATGGAGTATGTGGGGGTATGGTCTGGGAATCTGTGTCTATTCTTGGTTTGGGGCTTCTTTAGTTGTGATATCAGGGAGCAGATAGCATCTTGAGGGCCTGGCACTCAGTCATCTGCTATTCATGGTTTGATAAAGAAGGAACCTTTCTTAGGTAGTCCTTCTGCGTGTTAGCACTGCCTTTCTAGCTGGGCAGCTGGGGTGCATAGGCCTGGTTCTTAGACAAGAAGAATTGAAATTTTAGACATGCCATATCCCAAAATGCTGTGTTACCAAGTAAGGCCTCCTATAGGTCTACTTCGTTTGGCCAGGTTTCCTTTACCACCTTGTTTTTCAGATAGGACTGAGGCTTTCAGTGCATACTGGCAACCTTGGAAGGCAGGAATGTGAAACTTTACCCTACTACTTAGCATCAGAATTGAATGGGAGACCCCATTCTGCCATGTCTGGTGGCAGTGTGGCTCTGCCAGCTGGCCTTCTGCACGGTAATTCAGAGGCAGCACCTTGGTTTGGTGGTTGTATTAATCAAACCATATATGTTTGGTGAGTCTCCCCTAAAATAACCATTTTGTTCTTTTTCTGTTTCTCCATCAGGATCCCCTAACAACAGTGAGAGAACAATGCGAGCAGCTGGAGAAATGTGTAAAGGCCCGGGAGCGGCTAGAGCTCTGTGACGAACGTGTCTCCTCCCGATCACATACAGAAGAGGATTGCACAGAGGAGCTCTTTGACTTCTTGCATGCAAGGGACCACTGCGTAAGTCAATCTGAAGTCAGGAAGGGGAAAGCTTATGGTGGCCAGGGAAGACTTGGTGTGACCACCTTTCCATGCGAGGGGCAGGCCCAGCAATAAGTGTTTACTGTGGACTCAACATATGGCAGGTACAGTGCCAAGCATTTTACATAAATAATCTTACCTAATCCTTATCACTTCCTCTGCAGATAGGTATCATTATTGCCATTTTATAGATAGAAACTAAGGCTCAGAGAAGAAAAATGAACGTCCCAACTTACATTGCTAAACAGCGGGGAAGCTGGATTTTATAACTTAAGTAACAGACTCTTCTTTAAAATAGTTTATATCCTCCAGTGTATCTTATACATAGTAGTTGCTACAGAAAGTTTTTTTAAAGTATACTTGTGCTTGACTCATATAACACAGTAAGGTATTATATAAATTACATGTAGGCAGAATTTGATATGGTTGCTTCTATTAAAACAGACTGGGTGGCCAATAAAAATATGAAAAGATGCTCAACATCATTAGCCATTATGGAAATACAAATCATATATACCATGAGATACCACTTTATACCCACTAGGATGGCTATAATCAATAAAACAGATAACAGACCTTGGACAGGATATGGAAAAATTGGAAATCTCATATACTGCTGGTGGGAATGTAAGTTGGTATGGCCCCTGTGGAGAACAGCCTGGCAGTTCCTCCGAGGAGTAACACAGAGTTAACATATGACCCAACGGTTCCATTCCTAAGTGTATAGCCAAGAGAAATGAAAACATGTCCACATAAAAACTTGTACACAAATGTTCATAGAAGCATTATTCATAATAGCCAAAAAGTGGAAACATAGATGTCTGTCAACTGATAAATGGATAAATAAAATGTGGTATATCCATAAAATGGTATATCAGCAATAAAGAAAAATTAAGTACTTTTTTGTTTGTTTTTGAGACAGGGTCTTCCTCTGTTGTCAGGGCTAGACAACAGTGGTGTCATCATAGCTCACTGCAACCTCAAATTCTTGGGCTCAAGTGATCCTTCTGCCTCAGTCTCCTGGGCAGCTGGGACTACAGGTGTATGCCACCATGCCCGGCTAACTTTTTTACTTTTTGTGGAGATGGGGTCTTGGTATGTTGTGGAGGCTGCTCTCAAACTCCTGGGCTCAAGCAATCCTCCCACCTCGGCCTCCCAAAGTGCTGGGATTCCATGTGTGAGCCACCGTGCCTGGCCAAAAATCAAGTACTTTTCTCAAACAAAGTAAACATAGAGGACTCATGCCTATAGTCCTAGCACTTTGAGAGGCTGAGGTGGGAAAAAAATCACTTAAGCTCAGGAGTACAAGTCCCCATCTCTACAAAAAATAGAAAAATTAGCTAGGCATGGTCCCAGTTACTTGGGAGGCTGAGGCAGGAGGATTGCTTAAACTCAGGAGTTTGAGGTTGCAGTAAGCTATGTTGACATCACTGTACTCTAGCCTGGATAACAGAGTGGGATCCCCTCCCCCCCCAAACAAATTAAACGTAGAATTACTATATAATCTAACAATTCCACTTCTGGGTATATGCCCAAAAGAATTGAGGGTAGAGACTCAAACAGATATTTGTACATCTATGTTAATAGTAGCATTATTTACAATATCCAAAAGGTAGAAACAACCCAAGTATCCATTGGTGGATGAATGGATAAATAAAATGTGCTACATACATACAATGGGGTATTATTCAGCCTTAAAAGTAAAGGAAACTGACACATGCTGCAACATCGGTGAACCTTTTGGACATTATGCTGAGTGAAATAATCCAGTCACAAAGGACAACTGTATCATTCTACCATATGGGGTACCTTAGAGTAGTCACATTCATAGGGACAGTAGAATGGTGGTAGCCAGGAGATGTGGAGAGGGGAAATGGGAGAATTATTGTTTAGTGGGTACAGAGTTTCAGTTTAGGAAGATGAAAAAGTTCCTGAGATGGATGGTTTTAGAACAATGTGAATATACTTAATGCCAGAGAAATGTACAGTTAAAAATGATTAAAATGGCAGATTTTAAGTTATATGTATTTTACCACAATTTTTTAAAAAAATGAAGTGCTAAACTTGCCATAACATGAATAAACCTTGCAAACATTATGCTACATGCTAAGGGAAAGAAGCTAGTCACAAAGTCACACATATCGTATGATACCATTTGTACGAAATGTCTAAAATAGGCAAATCATGATCTGTTCCTTTATTACATGCCCTCTTGGGGATTCTCCTCCTCCCATTTTGCAGTCATTCAACAAATATTTAAATATATTTATAAACCAAGCACTGGGTTAGAATCTGGGAGTGACACAGACATGGTCCCTTCCTTCACTGAATTTATGAGCCAGCATAAGAGATAGAAGCAGGACAATTACTAACCTGTGGCAGGTCCCTCGGGTGTAACCTCCTCAAGGTGGCGTTCACTGAACTTCTCTATTTAAAGCCACCAAGGTTTGCCCTCCCCCTATTTTATTTTCCTCATAGCATTTACCACTATCAGAAGTTACCTTATTTATGTGTTTATATTTCCCTTATTACTCTGTAAGTTCCATAAGTGACAGAGATGTTTACAGCTGTAACTCAGCACTTAGAACAGTAGCTGGTTCTATAAATACCTGTTGAATTAATATGTAATATTAACATCACTGTGATGGGAGGTATATGTTTCTGCAGGAAGACAGGAGAGACAGATTTGTGTAGGGATAGTGGCTTGTTTATAGAAGGCTTGCAGCAAGTGACATGTAAACTTAAGATCTAAAGGAAGAATAAAGATGAACAGAGTTCCAGATAGAACAGAGTTCACTAGGGCTCAAGTGTGGTGTGAGTGTGTGAGGAGTGGTGAAAAAAGAGGCAGTACTATTTCAGGTCATGAAGGACCTTGTAAGCTATGACATTAAAGCTGCCAGTTGATGACATCCTTTTCTTTTCCCCATCTAGGTGGCCCACAAACTCTTCAACAGCCTGAAATGAATGTGCAGACTCATTTACCTCAGCCTTCATCACCTGTGCATCAGGATACTTCCTTATGGTTTTGAATATGACATTTGTTTTTAATTTGTGTAAAAGTTCATATGAACCTCATGGATTTTGGCTTAGGCAAATAGCTTCTATGTAATTAGCAGTAATTCCATCTTAATAAAATTTTGGGAACTGCTTCCTGTCTTTTTTTAAAATTTGGAATTTTTTTTAATTTGAAAATTTAAAGCACATATGAGAATAGATGGAATAATAACCCCCATGTACCCATCATCTAGCAAGTACATATGTCTTAATGATAAAGACTTTATTTTTATTTTATTTATTTTTTTGAGGCAGGGTCTTGCTCTGTCACCCAGACTGGAGTACACTGGTGTCATCATAGCTCATTGCAACCTCAAACTCCTGAGCTCAAACAATCCTCATGCCTCAGCCTCCAGAGTAGCTGGGACTATAGACATGCACCACTATGCCTGGCTAATTTTTCTATTTTTTTGTAGAGACAGGGTCTCACCTTTGGTTAGGCTTGTCTGAAGCTGCTGGCCTCAAGCAATCCTGCCTTGGCCTCCCATAGTGCTAGAATTACAGGTGTAAGCCACCGTGCCTGGTCTAAGACTTTATTTTTTTTATACCATGATGCTATTATTACACTTCAAATTAGTAGTAATTGCTTAATATTAAATACCTGGCCCATATAAAAGTTTCTAATCTCAAAAGCATCTTTTGACAGTTTTTTGGTTTCAGTGTCCCACAAGGTTCCTTTTTTTAAGAAATACATATTTATAAAGGGGGAGTGAGGAGGGTATGAGGTTGCAGAAGGAGGGGAACTGGAGTCTAAACAGGATGAGAAAAGGGCACCTGGGTAGGTATATGGTGCTGGCAATGAGAGATTGGTTACATAATAGGGAGGATTGATCCAATAAATAAACATATTATAGATAATGGGAGCTAGCAATCAGAATGGAGTTATAAATATGGAAAAGGAAAAAACCAGAATGAATCCTATGGTGTTTAGGTATTGGTATGAACTATATAAATACAGATTTATTTAGTAAACAGCTATACATGCCAGTATGTGTACATGTGGGGAATACATATATTCCCTAGCCCTGTCCACAAAGAGGGCTTCATCCTCCAATAAAGGGATCCAGGGCTCCTTGGAGAAATGAGTGATTCCAGGGCTGAGAATCCAAAGGGTTCAGACATCCAAAGTACAAATAAGCCTGGAACTAAATGTACTGTAAAGAAGGAAGTGCTCAAAGAATGACAGGGACATGTCAAAAGTACCAAAAACCATTAGCCAGATCTGAGAGGATTAGACCCCACTGAGTAAGATAGGAATTCATTAATCCATACTAAATAAGTAAATGAATTAGTTGAAAGCTTGGTGTGGAAGGGGATAGTTTATAATTAAATTTTAAAATTAAAAGGATAAAGTGCACTGGAGAATCCTGGCAGATAGCTTAGACAAAAGGTCCATCACCAAGAATGGGACAAATAACTACCATCCAAGGGCAGCAACGAGAACACAGCATCACTGTGATTCCTGCTAAAGAGACATAAGCTGAATCTAACCAGACAAATCAAAAATTGAGGGACAGTATACAAAATTGGACACCGTACAAAATAGTCCTCACTGTGTTAAGGTTGTGAAAGTCAAGGAAAGATTGAGGAGCTTTCAGGTTGAAGTCAAAGTCAAACTTGAACTTTCAGGTTTAGTCAAAGAGACGAATGCAACATGTGATTCTGAACTGGATCCTTTTGTTTTAATATTAAGGACATCATTGGGACAACTTGTGAAATTTAAATGGAGTCTAAATATTAGGTGGCAGTGATGTATCATTGCTAGTTTGAAATTATTAAAAACAAAAAACCCCAGTAAATCCTAGATGTGTATAATAGAAGCTGACTTTAGAGCAACAGTTGGAGCTATGTGCTGTTCACATTCCTATGTCTAGTGTTATAATCAGCCGTATTTCCCTGTAAAAACAGTAAATAGGCTCCACAGTATTGCTAGTAATGTATGTTGCTTAAGGGACAGGGAGAATGTTCCCTGTTCTAACTGGGAGGACATCCTAGGTCATCCAATAGAATTGCAATGATGGCAGTGTTCTATTCTGTACTGTCCAATATGCTAGCGACTAGCCACATATGGCTCTTGAGCACTTGGAAATGTGGCCAATGTGGCTGAGGTGCTGAGTTTTACATTTTATTTTAATTAATTTAAATTCAAATAGCCACATGTGGCGTGTGATTATGATATTGGAGAATGGAGGTCTAGCAGTTGTAAACTCAACTATCTGAGTGGTACCTGAGGGAAGCAGGCCCTGTAGGCATTGGAAAACTGCTCCTCCACTCCAGCCAGCTGTAGCTCTTGGGAATGCAGACCTAGTGTTGCCAGATCTGGTGAGAAGTCAGATATCGAAGTTTTATGTGAAATATCTCAATTTTTAAATGTGGGCAACTAACTTTTTGAAAGATGCAGGCTAAATAAAACACAACTATGGGCTGGATTTGGCTTACTAGTTTGTACCCCTCATTGCATATGAAAAAGACCCATATATTTAATACAAATGGTTATATGCAATAGAAAGTGAATCATGCCAAAAATGAGTGCCTGTGCTTGAGAAATAATCAGCAGACCAAAAAAAAAAAAAAAAAATCAGCAGACAGATATTCAGTAAAGCCAGCAACACTGAGAAAAGCTTCATAGATGAGTATGTGGCAATGGAGCTTCTGAGAATCTGAAGGATTGTGTTTACAAAAATAGGACAAAGAGCTAAACTGTTTCAATCTATTGTCCCACCTACAAGGATGGCTAGCATTTCCCATTCATTTCTGACTTAGGACCCATTTCATGATGATGTAGTAATATAATCTCACAAATACCTTTATAAATGTTGGCATCATATTTGTTGTGTGTAATATGATTATTTTCCAATACCAGGTTGAACATTACTAATCCGAAAACCTAAAATCCAAAATGCCCCAAAATCCAAAACTTTTTTTTTGTTTTTGAGACCGAGTCTTACTCTCTTGCCCGGGCTAGAGTGCGTGGTGTCAGCCTAGCTCACAGCAACCTCAAACTCCTGGGCTCAAGCAATCCTTCTGCCTCAGCCTCCCAAGTAGCTGGGACTACAGGCATGCGCCACCATGCCCGGCTAATTTTTTCTATATATTTTTAGTTGGCCAATT